>RDPX01000027.1:1972790-2020290 GCA_003991215.1 Morbakka virulenta
AATCAATTTTTCAGGCACCTGTTTCTTTTGAACAAGTTGAAAGTCATAGATTACTAACAAGTTTACAAATAAGCTAGTTAAAAAAACCCAGGTAAACAGAAGTGAATAGAGAAAATTACTGTAACCTGGAGTTGGTCGAAGAGAGTTTTATAAATTATGATTGCTTACTTTCGTATACTTTGTCAAGACAAGCAGAAAAACAGAAGTGAAAAAAAGGTCCCTTGAATAATTGGAGATGTGTTGTTTATTTCAAAATAAGCTAAAGGATCTTTACAAGTACGAGTAGGTACAGTTTATTTAATATTGTCAAGAAGAAAGCGTATGCATAAGACCGTATGCATATGACCGTATGCATATGACCGTATGCATATGACCGTATGCATATGACCGTATGCATATGACCGTATGCATATGACCTTATGCAAATGACTGTATGCATATGACCGTATGCATATGACTGTATGCATATGAGCGTATGCATATGACCGTATGGATAAAACCGTATGCATATCCAAGTCATTTCTCAAATTCTACTTTGTTGTCATACTTCCAAGACATAAACCTTTGACAAGGAGAAAATTTAATAAGTCATTCACTTATTCAGCTTTATTTTTGTCGTTTTATTTTCGCAAAAATATATTTAAAGCAAATGAATGATATTAGCTCCAAAAGCCCTGCAAAATTAAAAAATCAGTTTACCAATATTTAAGAATAGATTTTTACTCACAACCGAGAGCAAAATAAAAGAAATTCCTTTAACACCAAATCCAGTCCATTGCTTAGTCCAAATACAAAATGTTAAAATCCATACAATTGTAATTGTCAGAATTGTAATTGTAATTGAAAAGAAAAATCAGACAACAATTTCTTGTGTCAAAGCTTAGATTTCAACAGCATTACGTAGGTATAATGAAATCTCAAAGACTTGTTTTTGCTTGACGCTAAAAAGAAGTTTGTTTTTTAAGTAGCTTTCAGGCAAATTATTTCAATGGATTTTAATTCTCAAAAAGGATTTCAGTTACTGAAGATTGCATTGTATTTCAACAAAAAGATATAAAAATGAAGCAACAAGATAGTAAAGAGAAAAAAATTGGAAAAATATTACCTTATTTCCAACCTTAATTTTAGGAATTTTACTCAACCAGATAAGATGTTTGCTGTCCAATTACTTCCTTGGACAGCATCCAACCTACAGTAAATAATAAACAAAGTGACAGGAAAATACGCTCAGAAGCACAGTCCAGGTTAAGCGCCCCAACTCATTCTGCCTATTAAACATTTTGATCATCAATACAAACGATTTGTGACTTCGTCTACATTGGCTTTTGAAATAGTCATATTTCCTGTAAGTCGAAAGAAATAAGTTTTGTAGCCTCTGCATAAATCGTGCATAGCCGATATTGGTGAATATTTTGAAAACGTTCAACGCTACTTTTTTTGGTCCGTGTGGTAATGATCCATTGATTTTTAATTATCCTGAAATTTCCTTTTGTCTCTGTCACCAACAGTGGTATTTTTTTACCCCTGTAGTGTGACACATCTGATCATTCTAACTTTACTGTGCTTACCACCAATTCACTTTACTCAATTTATTTTATTTCAAGTATCTCATTAGCCAATAATTTCAAAAAGAGCTCAAATACAGCCAAATCTTTCGTTGATTCTAGTAGGGTCGATTCATTGTTAGGGATATAGTCTGATATTCTGGAAATAAGCTTTTTGTTTACCGCTTCATCTTTAGACCTTCCTATTTTTATAAGATTATGAGCTTTCTTTTTGTCCAATTTTTGCTTTCTTTGATTGTTAAGAAGAAATTACAAAGAAACCGTACTTTTGAGAACCAAGTTTAGATTGCATTTTGTAACATCAGTAATTCTTCAGTATATTGTGTATTGGTACTTAATTATTTGTTGTTGGTCTTTGTGCAGATTATATTGTCATAACAACGTCAACAGTTCTTTTCTCATCACAATATAATACTTTTAGTTTTAAGGATTGAAATTAGTTAGAAACGCTGATCGACGTTCTATACTTTCAACCATGTATATTTGAAGCCCCTCTACGATTGTGATTTTGCATGGCAAACTAATATCTGTATCTAAAGAGGATTATGCAATGACATTTTCACTGCTGAAAGTAAGTCTTCCTGCAATGCCTGGTAATATCAAATAACATATGTGAATAACATAATCGCTCCTACTTGACGTAAGGTGATGTGCGGTAATACGAGAGTTAGTACGAAGGCTTAATATATTTTGGGAAGGAACAAATACAAGCTTTACCAAAAAGATTTTAAAACAGTACCCAAAGACAGGTCTCAGCGATTCGTTTCGCTTGGGGAACTACCTACTAAGTTGTGAGAATTTGTAGAAACTTGCAAAGTGACTATTGCACTACAGATATTTAGATAACTGAATAGAATGAGTACCAAAATCAAGTGCAAAAAACCTGTATAGATGGAAAGTACAACACCACCATTGTTTAGCAAATATTAACAATTCTTTTCGGATTACTTTAATGTAAGAAAGTCCACATACTTTTCATAATTCTTTTTGTAAGAAGCCAATGCATCGATATAAAAAACTCGCAGTTGAAACCCATGACAAATAAAAAAACTTTTGTTTGTGAATGAAATATTAACAAAGCTCTGAATATTGGTTTAATTCAAAGTCTAGTCAATAAAATAGGTCGGCAAATATAGTGGTACCCCAAGATAAAAATAAAGAGTATAAAATAAACCGCGTCTGTAATTAAGCCGCACAATAAAGAAATAGTCTTATTTGTTGCGTTTCTTTCTTTAGTGCTGGAAGTCCAATTTCTGGAAGGGTGAAGGATATATTCCAGAAGTATGGCTTCCAGCACTAAAGAAAGAAACACAACAAACAAAACAGACACAACATAGGTATGGCGCCACAACTCCATCCCTGTCCACACGTAGGTCCGCACAACCAAGGTATAAAAACAGCCGCACCTAGTCATCTCAGTAGCCTGACGATAGGAGAAGTATCTTTCGAAACGTAGCTGAGAAAAAGCTCACAACTCAAGACATGAAAAAGCTCTTACATCTATGGCTTAATCTTGAAAATTCTGAGCTTTATGCTCAGAATTTTCAAGATTATTAAAGAATTAGCCCTAACTAAATACGGATTAATTTTTTCTGCTGCTTAGAATAATGCGGCCTAATTGACACTAGAAAAAACAGAACAAAATGATGAAAACAGGCGTGAAATGATCATATCAATTTCTTCATTGTGAAGTGCATTGGAAAATCGAACTTTACCTCTTCCTGTTTTTCTGTCCGTCACATGCAGGGTGGTGCTTAGTTTATACATTTTTTTCCAAAATTTTAAAACATGTAGGGATGAATATTGTGCGGCTTACTGTGGGCATTCTTAATTAGAAATCTGATGTATTTTCGTGTAATAAGTTATGCGACTTGAAAACTCCAATTAAAGATCAAGTGGTGAACTTTTAATGTCCTGGAACGTTTTGATAAGTTTTTTGAAAAGGAAAGGACGTAAAAATGAAAAAAATAATTTTTACGAACAGAACTGTAAAGAACCTTCACTGATAAAGCCAGTTTTCATAGAAAGGAATGTGTACCTAATTTTTCATGAAATGAATAAACACGACTTCCGTCTATACGAAAACTCGTACTCAGACCTTTAGTTGTGTTCGATTAGATTATGATAAAGACACCTGTTGTTACCAGGCAGCCTAATTAACAAACACATTTTGACTATTATAAGCAAAGAAGGTATGACGTTAAACTGCACCCGGCAGCAGGACCCTAGTTCGGGAGTTCCGGGGTTTTGAGGAGAATGTCACTACCTCTTAACTGCTGTTGTGCTGGGTTACCCTTGGGCAAGGTGTAGCACCCAAATGCCTCCCTCACTGGGTTACGTTGTCCCAAGAGCACTGTTCCTTGTGGCTGGTGACAATAAATACTAACCAGAGAGAGAGAGATAGCTTTTTGCTCTCACTGCCTTGTGGGTGGTCTTGGCTGACCAAAGGCTGATGGTGGCTAGCAACCAGAGAAGACGGAAGAACCCTGTACGGGTCAACAGCAGCTAGCTAGAGCTGGTGTTCTCAAGAAACACACCCGGCAGAAGGCAAAGGCAAACCACTGCTGTATCATGCCTAGTAAAATCATGGTCAAATCTGTTTATGAAAGAAAATCTAACGACGTGAATGGGGTCTCCTCTATATCCAGTGGAGACACCTCGTCCGGTAGGGATGGTCATATGCAACAGGTGACCCCAGACCGTAATCAAACTACTGTTTGCAAAAAACGACATCTAAAAATAGGAACATGGAATGTGAGAACATTGTATGAAAAAGGAAAGCTACAAAATGTAAAGCAAGAAATGGATCGACTGAAAGTAAACATTTTGGGAATAAGTGAAATGAGATGGTCAGGAGCAGGAAAAATGGTTAGTGATGAGACAACTGTAATCTACTCATGTGGAGAAAAACATCAGCATGGTGTTGGAATAGTGCTGGACAAAGACAGGGCAAAGAGTGTGATCGGATTCTGGGCTATTTCTGAAAGAGTATTGTTAGTCAAGCTAAAGGGGCAGCCTTTTAATTTATCTATCATTCAGGTATATGCTCCAACATCAGAGCATACAGATGAGGAGGTTGAGACTTTTTATGAGGAAATAGAAAAAGCAAAAAAGCAGTGTAAGTCACAGGAGATAGTGTTGATTATGGGTGACTTGAATGCCAAAGTGGGAAAAGGAAGAGAAAGAAATACAGTTGGACCACATGGGCTTGGTGAAAGAAATGAAAGAGGTGAAAGGTGGATCCAATGGTGTCAGGAAAATAGTCAGGTCATTATGAACACTTGGTTTCAACACCATCGAAGACGACTGTATACATGGATAAGTCCAGGAGACAGAGCAAGAAATCAAATTGATTACATAACAATCAACCAGAGGTTCAGAAATGCAGTTCAGCAGGTGAAATGTTACCCAGGAGCAGATTGTGGCAGCGATCATGCGTTGTTAATGTGCCACCTGAAGATTAAGTTGAGGAAACTGAAAAAATCCAAAATAACACCAAAGTTAGAGGTATCCCTTTTAAGTAGGAATAGGGTATTAAAACAGCAGTTTAAAGTGGAGGTTCAAAATCGTTACAACGCTTTGAAAGATGAAGGTGAAACACTCGATGAATGGACTATTTTTCGGGATGCCATAGTACAAGGAGCTGAAAGTGTCATTCCTAAAATCAAGAAAAGGGCAAAACAAAAGTGGATGACTGATGAAATACTCGAATTGATGGATAAGAGAAGGGCTGCAAAGCAGAAAATTGATAAGTACAAAGAACTGAATAACAACATCAGAAAGAAATGTAATGAGGAAAAGGAAAACTGGCTCAATAGCAAGTGTAAGAAAATTGAAGAACTGAAAAATAAAGATGCAAGGAACATATATCACGAAATTAAGGAGATAACTGGAAAGAAAAACTGTAGTTCTAGTGGATGCATAAGAGCCAAAGATGGCAGTATTATTCTGGAAAAAGAAAAGATCCTTGGCAGGTGGACAGAATATATAGAGGAATTATTTGAAGATGAAAGAGGAGAGAAGACAGTGATAAGAAAAGAAAAGGAAGGCCCAACTATAATGAAAGCAGAAGTTCAGTTTGCTATTCAAAAAATGAGGAAAGGAAGAGCAGCAGGACCTGACAACATTGTCATAGAATTGGTGAAAGAGCTAGACGAGTTTGGAGTAGAAAAAATAACTGATATTGCAAACAAAATATACAACACAGGGTACATTCCAGCTGACCTCAGCAAATCAGTGTTTATAGCTTTGCCAAAACGACCTGGTGCAACTGAATGCGAACTACACCGGACCATCAGCCTAATGAGCCACATGATGAAACTGATCCTGAAAATTCTGTTGAACAGAATGAAGATCAAAATAAGGCACGAGATCTCACAAGAGCAAAATGCATATATAGAGGGAAAAGGTACCAGAAATGCTATTTTTATCATAAGAATGATGGCTGAAAGAGCAGTGGAAGTCCAGAAGGATTTGTATTTGTGCTTTATTGATTACAGCAAAGCATTTGATAAAGTGAGGCACCATGAATTGTTTAAAATGTTGAAGGACTTAGAAATTGATGGAAAAGATTTGCAATTAATTCAGAACTTATACTGGGAACAGATGGCAGCTATCAGGGTTGATGGAGAAATGAGCAAGTGGTCTTCAATCAAACGAGGAGTAAGACAAGGATGTGTTCTATCACCGGATCTGTTCAATCTGTATAGTGAAATCATCTTAAGAGGTATCAAGAACATGCCTGGAGTGAAAATCGGAGGTGTAAACATAAATAACTTAAGATATGCTGATGACACTGTATTGATAGCTGAAAGTGAAGTGGATTTGCAGAACATCTTAAATAAAGTAGTGTTAGAAAGTGAAAAGAAAGGACTCCAGATTAACATCAAGAAAACAGAATGTATGGTGATATCAAAGAAAAGTGTATCCCCAAAGTGTACTTTAACTATCAATGGAGAATTTGTAAAGAATGTTAAAAAGTTTACTTATCTTGGTAGTTTGATAACATCAGATGGAAGATGTGTGAACGAAATAAAGAAACGAATCACTTTGGCCAAGGATGCTTTTAGTAAAATGAGTTTAGTTTTCAAGAACAGGCAGCTGCAAGTAAAAACTAAGATTCGAGTCCTAGAATGTTATGTGTGGTCTGTTTTGCTTTATGGGTGTGATGCTTGGACCATCAATGAAAGCATGAAGAAACGAATAGAAGCAGTGGAAATGTGGTTCCTGAGAAGAATTCTTAGAATATCTTGGACTGACAAAGTGAGCAATGAAGTGGTATTAGAGAGAGCAGGAATGAAAAGAAAGTTGATGAAGGTAATTAGAAAAGACAACTGCAGTTTCTGGGTCATGCAATGAGATGTTAAGGAATGGAAAACTTGGTGTTAACAGGGAAGATTAAAGGAAAGAAAAGTAGAGGAAGACAGAGGCTGAAATTTATTACCAGCTTGAACAAGGATCTCCAGTTCAAGAGGATTATAATTTTAGCACTGACAAAAGAGAGAAATAGATGGAAGACCATGATCTCCAACGTCCTGAAAGGATATGGAACTCAAAAGAAGAAGAAGAAAGCAAAAAAGTGCACTCACTTAGCATCTTATGAAAAGGAAAACTGGAAGATTTGCTGGAACAATGCTCCTTTCCCTCTCCCCCACCCCTCACCCTGCAGATTTTAATTTAAATTTTCTTAACGCTTACCGACGTGATCATAAAGAAGGGAAAGGGATAAGAAATACTAATAAGTATCGGTGGGTATATAAAGTTTAATGAAAAATTTGATTTTGTAACAGGAGTATCGCTTATTTGTAGCATGCACGCTGCGTTTGCCTTCATTTTCCAAGTCTTCGCCCCTGGTTGAACTTTCTAAAGGTCCGAAAATTAAGGTTTCGCTTTCAACACTCAAGTAAAATTCAAAAGGCAGAATTTTAATAAAAATAGAATATTTTGTTAAAATAAGTTTTAAAAACCTTTTGTGGCTACAAAAGAAATAAAAAATTGGAGAAGTCGAGAATCGAAAGCTTGTGGTCTTCACTAATGACTACTTACAGTACCAATATGGGTACTTAAATTGTGTTGGGTTTACTTATGTTATGTTATCTTAACCAGGAAAATGAATCTTGTTGCCTTTTCAACGTGATTGTGTCCTTAATCAGCTGAAATATCTACGGCTCAGGTATTCTTATTGTTATTCTCTGTACTATTCAAAAAAAAAAAAATTGTTTGTAACATATTCTTTTTTTAGTGCATTTCCTGTCGTTGATAATAACTTAGGGTAGCTATCCTCATGATTGTTTCTTGTCTGTCTACAATTGTAAGCCAAATTTTGAAAAGGATCACTTTAACATGTCAAATCATATTCGAATACCCTGTTTAAAGAAAATTTTCACAAATGGTGTGAGGGAAAGATTTTCTACCAAGTAAGTGTATTTTGGTAAAGTAAAAGCCTGTTTATGTAATAAGTAAGGAAAGGAAAGGAGAAAAACCCAAGGGAAATCGAGTTAGGTAAAATTATAGATCCTACAGAAGATACAAGGGATGTCTCTTTTCCAAACCTATTTAAAGGATGGTTTCTTTTGACATGACCTTTCAATTTTATCCTATCAACTGAGAAATAATTTATTGTAACAATGCTGGATATGAAGCTTGTTTACATCTTTGAACAAGCAAATTTTAAAAGAATTGGGAATTTTAACACGTTACTAATCATGTGTATGGAAAACAAGATATATTTGGATATCAGTATTTGGGGAAAGTTATTTAACAAACAGGTTTATGGAACGCAGCGGTTTTTGTAAGGTTTACTGTACCTATTAAATTTTGTTACTTTCTCTTTATCCTCTACCACGAGCTCATAAACAAATCCCCTTAATTATTTAAGGTGCGACATAACACAAGGTATAACTAGCATACTGTAGCTTTCTAAATAAGGGCCATAGATAGTTATGCCTGCAAGCTTCACAAAATGACTCAGCCCTCGTTTTAGGGTCGAGGGGATAAAGAACACCAACTTATTGGTAAAGAGAGTTTCACAGTTTTTAATCTTTTTGGATGCCAACCTTCAGCAGCATGAGCAGGATCAAAATTAGCTAATGACCTAAGACATACTGTATTTATACAAGAAAATAGTAAGTGAAAAATGTTAAATTTTTAAAATATTTTTTTTCTATTTTATCAATTGCTGACTACTAAATTAAAGACAGACCCCTTAACCACCCAAACAGAAAAAATTTTTCTATTCTCTTTTGCACTTTAAATATTTTATCAATAATATATTAATTATTCTCATCAAATTAACAAAATATATACTTTACCAATTTTACTTTACAGGCCTATTTCAAATACCTTATTTTGAACTCTCTGTTTTGTTATTGTGTGCATTGGGATAAGACGAAAGCCATTCAGTCACCCAAAGGACTTGCAAATCTCATCTGAAATCTCTAAGTCTCGCCGTAATGCCTAATTTTCTAAGTTGGGTGCAGCATTTCACCGTCAGTCAGTTGCCTTCCGCAAGTGAAACAACATTATATTTGATACAGGTAAGGCAAGAACAATCTACGAAACACAAAAGGTGATAGGTAGCTAGGCTTTCCATTTGTTATTTGTGTACGAAAGTGAATAATCCCTCAACTTCGAGTAATCTTAGAACTTCGCCGTGAGAGGTTAATGGTGAACGTAAATGAATAATCACTCAGCTTTAAGTATTCATAGGACATCAATGTTGCTAAAAAGCTGAAATAGGAATCACTAATGTCTAAAATTGATCACCTTTCTGAGCGTAGGAGTAAGGTAGAGATTTGTCTATTTTGGTGGAGGGTAACACTTAAAGACGCACAGTAGGACTTGATATGAAGCACATCAGCGTGCACTTGAAAAATCATATCTTCCATCGTCAGGCAATTGATATAATGAGGTTAAACATCTACCTATTTGTCTGTTCAGGACAACACGTAGTGAGAAGACTTAGCTTCTCCTGCCATGAAAGTGATGATTTACACTGGGCTGCAATTTGAGTATATTTTTAAAAGAAATATAAAAAGACAAAGTGAAAACGCCAGACAATTATTTTAAAGCAAGAGTGGACCTAATACTATAACGAAGAAGCTTGAAGACTCTCAGTCTGGAAGTAAGTGGAGTGAGTTCCATTGAGGAAAACGAGAAGGATTGAAATAAAAGTGATGTTGTTTACTAGTATAAAATATATCCTTTCAAAATCTAATCGATCTTTTAAATATAATTGGGGGATTTAAACTAGTCCCCATTCATTGGTTTCCCAACAATGGCGGACACAGGAAAAAACACTCACTTCAGCAATCGTGGATGCTGGTGAAAGAAATTTCCTTAACCAAGCCATCCAGACCCTCGAAAAACAAAGTGACTTCCTTTTAAACAGTGGTAAAGATGCTATTGATGCTTAAAAAACCTTTGACTCTAGCATTGATCATGTTCAAAACGCAGTATCGCATGAAAAGTCGCTTCCCGGCCTTTTGGCCGAGATCAAGTGTAGAGCTCTGGTCTCTCCTTGGTGGGGGCTTCGGCTACAGACCCAGGTGGTCTCGAAATGCTTGAGCACTGGCTGAAGACCATCCCAAGAGGAAGAGCCTTCCCACGAAGGGTCCTGGAGGGGAGATCCGTATGCCTTACATTTTATGTTGTTTTGCGTGCTTTCTGTCCCACTTTTTCCTCATCTGTTGCCTCCTTTCGCGTCTTTTATAGATGGGAATATGTGAAAGACAGTAATGGGCCCACTTTTTACCAGGGTACCATCAATAAAAGACCGAGCATGGCATGAAAGGGAAACATCGGTGCTAATGGTTCCATGAAAAACAGGTCCAGAGGTGGCACGGTAAGCAACAAGACGGTAAGAACCTCGTTATCAGGATGAGGTCATAATAAATTTCTCTTTGAAAGAAATAGATTCAGAGTATGCCAAAAAAGCACTTGCTATTCCATATAGGCCAAGCATCCTGTTCAGCGACTAAGAGAAAAGGTTTTCTGTTGGTTTCACCAAGTTTCTAATGGAGCATCCGTCTTTAATTCTGGCTGTTCAGCATTTCTGGACAAGAAAAAGCTATCAGAAATGCCAACAAATTGGGGTGTGAAGAAGAAAAAACTTGTAGCAGAGCTTCAACTACTGAGAGGCATTACCACTAGAAACCGAGTGCCACTAAGAAGAAAACGAAAAAACAATATTGCATCTTTCTGTTACGCTTGCCATCTCCTCCCAAAAAAGATGCCTTGGAAGATTTCCAAAAGCCAGTGCCTTAGTATTAGTCCACCAGTCAACTGTGCCTCATATTATAGACGTCTCTTATGCTTAAAGCAGCTAAGTTTAACTAGAACATTCATTGTTTAACAGTTGTAATTATTAATGCAACAGGAGTTACAGTTTGAGCTCCCATCGACACATACTGCCAAGTTAGATTTTCACGACTTGTTGATAGAAAATTTTATAAGGAAACATTTATGCAGAGGAATTTAGAGCTATTTCCAATAGTTTAAGTAAAACTATTTTTCCTGTATAACCGTTGTAAAAATTGACTTATTTTAGAACCATTACTGGGCTTTTCTTTATTGAAAACAGCACCTAGAAAGCGCCACTGGACTGTATAAAAGATCCACTAACCACCAACCTCTGTTACTGTAGCTGAAAGACTGGAATGCTATCAACAAAAATCACTTAAAGAATTTTCAAGTAACTGTGAAGGACAAAGGTACATTATTGAAGGATTTTGGTGGAGGTATTTTAACTTCATGTTTGAAAATGACTTTTACGAGAAAAATTTGTGCTAAGAAAGCTGAAGACGTCGATTAAATAAAAGTAGAAATCATATATGCATTGATCTGCATCGAAGATATCTTGGAGAAAGAGTGTTTTGTTAGAAGGTATGTATCAAAGGAGACTTTAAATTGTGTTGTTTCGTCGAATGGATCGAAATTTGATAGAGGAATGAAACCAAAGATGCAAATAATGAAATTTTCAAGAATTTTTTAAGAAAAGCAAACATTTTGAGGCGAATTTCGTAGCCGTCTTTTCGGAGACAAATATAAATATAATTATTTCCGAAGCTCTGTTTAGAGGAACCTCAATGGTTAGTGCAACTGGACCATAACCAAGAGGTTCCGGGCTCGATTCCTTGACGGGGGTACTTCAGAACTTCACAAGAGAAAAAGACATTGGTTGGCGTCAGGAAGGGAATCATACCAAGAAATTCCTCACTGCCAAATCAAAGTCCTTATAAAGGGCACCATCTGAGCCCTAGTTACTGGAGAAAATGGCGTTAAAACCAAAAAAGGTATCCGGAGCTTTGTTAGTGAGCCAGCCAGTATAGCGATTGTCCGACTTCCATTAACTGAGACTAACTACAGCACGGTAGTGGAATAGCTACACAAAAGATATGCCAAGCCAAGTTTGGTTGTTTCTGTCCTTATGAAAATAATTCCTCTAATAATTGTGTAGGTAATGGAAGGGGAAGAACCATGTTTTTGTTTGTCAACATGAAAAAGATGCCTTTCTGAAAGCAACTATACAAGGAATAGCAGCATAACTCTAAAAACATGAACTTGAATGTACATACAGCCTCTTTGGTAAAAATTAACTCGTGCAAACAGCCGTAAAGAGTAAACACAAAGTAGTGTGATGGTGTGCTTTGAGTAAGGTACCAAGAAAACATTTATTGCTCGCAAGGCTTTTACTAGGTTTGGCATTACGCAAGTATAGAAAGAAAGTTTGGGAATAAAAGCCTTTGGTAAGAAAGAAGCGAATCCTGCTGTGAAGGATATTTGTCAATTTTCTGTTAAACCATTGAAACTAGCCGAATGTCTTTCTGTTGAAACTTTTGCAGTCGATAAAATGTGTAGTATTCCCAATGAGCATGTCTGTCTGTGTTGGTGCTCTGTCATTTCATGACGTTGGCGATCATGGCTTTCCAACGTTTTCTGTCTTTTGTGGCTTTTAGCAGTTCTACTTCTGTAATTTCGGCTGCCCTCCCCGCCGACACCTCCTTCTTCATCCAACTGCTTACGCTATTTAAGAATATTGTTCTCTGACGCCCTCTACTTCCGCTGCCTTCTATTTTTCCCGTGATGATGAGATTCTCCAATTTTTCTTTTCTCATAATGTGGCCAAAGAATTCCAGTTGTAGCTTTCGAAGTTTCCTCATCAACGTTCTTCCTCTCCCTATTCTCTGCAGGACTTCCTCGTTCGTAACCATCTTTGTCCATGATATTTTTAACATTCTTCTATAAAACAACATTTCTGTTGCCTCTAACTTTTTCTCCATTGNTTTAAGAATATTGTTCTCTGACGCCCTCTACTTCCGCTGCCTTCTATTTTTCCCGTGATGATGAGATTCTCCAATTTTTCTTTTCTCATAATGTGGCCAAAGAATTCCAGTTGTAGCTTTCGAAGTTTCCTCATCAACGTTCTTCCTCTCCCTATTCTCTGCAGGACTTCCTCGTTCGTAACCATCTTTGTCCATGATATTTTTAACATTCTTCTATAAAACAACATTTCTGTTGCCTCTAACTTTTTCTCCATTGCGGCTGAAATTGTCCAGCATTCAGTACCGTACAATAAGGTTGACAATGAGCATGTAGAGATTATAAAAAGAAACTAACCTTATTCAGATGACAGTTTTTTTCAGACGTTAGCTGGAAGGGGGAAAATGTAGAGATTGATATTCTCGGTGGCTTAAATTTTCTTTGGAAATTTAAAGAGAATGGAACAAGTTGAGGGGCTGCAATGAACCAGTTTCGGTTAAAACGTTATATAGATTTTAAAAAGGTAAAAAATTGAGTTTTAAGATTGTCTTTCAAGTTAATCATGCTTTTAATACCTTTAACTTCATCCAACCTAACTCTTAACTTGATGAAAACTAACACAAATGATGGGATCTTGATCCTATCAGAATTAGAATGGAAGGCAAGGTACACGAGAATGTTACGAGTAACTTATTTTCCAGAAAGAGTTATTTTGTTAGGTTGCCTTGGAACGTTACACATGAATTGGTCCTTTCAATCACATTAACATTCTTGCCAGGCTTAAGGTTCAGTGAAAAAGTTAAAACAATCACTGATCACTTTACCAGTCTGACTAAATTCAAAAGCAATGGGAGCTTAATGTTACTGAAAGAGTGAATGAAATGAAGCCAGAAAATAAACTTTCATATCTGCCATCATCAAGCAATGTGCCGTGAAAATGTTGAAAAATCCAAGGTAAGGGTTGCTTTTTTTGCTTCATGCAAAAATCTTTAAAATAGAGTGTGCCTGAATGGCGGCTTGAACTTTAATGGGCCATTTTTATCAATTTTTATATTTAATTTCCTTTTGCGTTTCAAGATAAAAACTTAATATTAGTAGTTGCTAACAGTTTATTTCAGGAACTTTGTGTGAAAAGATTGGGGCGGGGTAACCCAATCCCAGAGGGAGAAGTGGTTAGGCATGATGCATAGTTAATGAAATACCTGATGAAAAAGTGGGCAATGTATTGAGTTACAATTTAGGGAATCCAGAGGTTAGATTGATTCTAAGCCTTAGGAGTGGGATAGATACTTCGAATAAAGTTATCTTTTATTCAATGTCCGTAATATTCTCATTAAGAGATGAAAGGTATATACCCAAATATTGTATGAAATTTAATAAGCAATTACTAGGATATCTTGTAATTCTAACTGTTAATAGTTGATATGATAATCGTATGAGATTTGAAAAAATAGTTACGCATTGTGCTAGAGAGAGTTAGGCCGTAAAAAGTGAAATGGAGTCATAACGTTTAAAAGTGCTTTTTTTGATAGTGAAAGCCTGGGTTCAAACTCTATGGAGGTTAAGCAATTTCGAATTTTATTTTTTACACAAAAATTTTATGGTGAGACAAAACAGACGTTCGTCTTTATAAATAGTACATATATTAGGTGTTAAGAAAAGGACACAGGGAAATGCGTAAGCAATTTTTTTTAATTGTAACATTTACTACAATTTAAAAGAATATTTAGTCTTTTTAAACAGATTCTGTATTGAAATGCTATAGAAATAGACATTTGGTATCATTCGTTTTGAGGTTATTTGTTCTGAATCTTAAACAAACTTGATTTTCTAAATCAAGAGAAAAATCATTTAAAGACTCTGCGTGTTTATATTTTTTGAAGAATAATCTAACACTTTTGCGGCAAATCAAAAAGATTTTGAATTTATTTTATGCTTTTGTATAGTTTTTTTTAATTATAAATATAACATTATTGGAACAGATAAGTAGATTTTCAAAATGCTACTGTTAGAAAAAATTAAAAGATAGAAGTAATTGCATTTGGATAATGTAATAATCAACCATCGCAGTTTTTCAAATTTTGGTCCTGTGCACAGAAGTGTTAAAGATTTGGAGATTATCCAATTTACCATGGTCAGAGACCTTTCTAAAGATATCGGGTTTTTTTAATTGATCAGTTGCATGAAAGAAGGAATTGCTATCACCAGGTGAAAGCTCTAAATATTCATAAGATAGGTCCAAACCGAATTCAACTTTTGAGTTTCTTTTTTGTTTGTATACTCAAATCAAGGTGATATTGTTTTTAACTTCGCATGAAGTATTAAATTTAATTTACGGAATTCGTTCTAAGAATGAATACTCATTTAAAATGGTACATTTTAGTGTAGACATTGAAAAAAAAACCTATTTGACTTTCATTATGTTTTATGAAAACCTCTGTTTTCATAAAAAATAATGAATATATTTTGCAACAAAGTTGACGGACATTAACTTCAGATTTGGCTTTTACAATACTGTTCCTTGTTTAGAGATATGCCATTTAGACTGTACGTCTTCTTCTACTACTGGTGTACTGTCTCCTAAAAATAGCATAAACAACTAAAGAGAGAACTCAAGACCCATAAAGCATCTACCATATGAAGATATTGTTTCCTCGGGGTTTTTTCCAGAGTAAGATTAATCATGAATTGCCATAACAAAACGGCTATAGCTGTTTCCTCTATAAAAACTTGACAATTCCACCTGCGTACGTTGAACGTTGTTGCTTTGAAAGATACCTTAGCCAAAAGTCTTTCTTGGTGAATGGCTTCTATCTTTCTCTTTTGTTGTTTAAATAAAATTTGGATTCAGTCAGTACCATCTTAACTGAAAAAATGGTTTTTCAATTAATTTTCATACACTTACATTTGGGTTGACAATCATGTTTGCAAAATTTTGTTTCTTTGCAATATACTTGACAAGTGACTTCGCTTGCTATTAAATATTTGACATATTTGTGTCCCTAACCTATATTCCTTCGTACATATACTCAAAGTTTGAACCACCAGCAAACAATTAATATTTAGAGAAAGAAAATCATTAACTTTTCTATTTATGACTTTGAAACTTCTTAAATTTATTTAGTTTTCCGTTGTTAAAATAAATCAGTAGACAAATAAAACAAATATCTTCAGGAATAAGAACAATAAAATTTTTCACACCTGGTATCATAAGATATAATATAACTTTAAAAATTCAAAAATGTGGGGGTAAAATGAGTTTTCCAGAGCTTCCTAGGGAAGGAATGAAGGTTTCTTTAGAGCATAAAATTTACAGTACTTTGGGGAAAATTTTTGGAAAATTTTGTTTTCAAACCTGCAAGACATCCAGTAATAGAGTATCCCAAAATTGGTTTAAAACTATAATTGTGTATTGATTTAAAGTTCATCAATACACTTCCCTTGATAAGAACTATAGGAAAAGGAGACAAAGGCTGAAGAGTAGCTAAAAGTAATTTGACCCTACCAAAGTAAAAACAGGTCCATGAAGTCGATCCTGAACAGGAAGATAAGATAAGAGAGCACTTGTTCAAATGTGACAGCATTACGTCATACAAGGACGTAGAGCAGATTTAGAGATAGACTAAATAGCCTCAAGCGTAAGGCACTCTGTACAGCGATACAAAGAGCTAATCTTTCTAGAAGGAGACTTAACAATAAATTGAATACGAGATTCCCAAGAAAGATCTGGAGAAAATGACATACTAAGCAGCCTCTTCGATAGGCAATTCTTCATTGGAGAGCTACATCAAATAGGTCATCGGTCATCAAGGCTTCATTTGTTATTAATTTTAGAGGAAGTCTGTTTTTCTCAGGATGTTCAAAAAGAAAAAGTATTTTTCTTTGAGATTCAAACTTAAGGCAACTCTTCGGCTGAATCGCACATCAACAACAATATTTTTTTTGAAAAGAATATATTTTTGCTTGATATAATCAGCTACTTAGTTTTTTTGACTCGATAATGTCACCATAATACTTTCTAAACAGTCAAAAATCTAGTTCCAAAAAAAGGTTTGACGATATTTTCGACTTTGTGTTCCAGACCTCTCTTAGCTGTGTTTCCTAAAAAACGTGGTTGCTTGGAGCTTATGTTGTAGAAACGAATAAAGCGCGTTACTTAGAGAGGTAATGATAGCAACCTGATATCTATCAGGTTGTCATCACTTCTGTCAGAGTATTTTATTGAAATATATCATTTTGGCTCCCTTCATATTTTACAATTATTTTGGTACCAAGTAAAAAAGAAACATCATAAAAAAGTAAAATAGAGTCAAGTCTTTAGTTTTCAAATGAAAACGACCAAGTTTAATACCTTGGTGGGTGTCCGCAGAATCCAAAGCTTACAGCTATTATTCGAGTTGTAGAATTCAATAGACTGTGATCAGCAAAGAACTGCTAGTCCCATGAGCCATAACCTAAAGCTATTATTGCTCAATATCTTGCATGAACTCTGCCACTCAAGGATTCATCCAGAGATAGCCCAGTGCCACTACGGTTTTATGTCAGGTAAGGGAACAAGGAATGCTATTTTTAATGCGCAAGTTCGATGAATGCAGCATAAAACACCAACAGAACATTTAAATCTGCTTTATCGATTTCAAGAAAGCATTCGACTGAGGCCGCCACAAGTGTCTCGAGGCTGTTTAAAAATATGAGAACAGACGACAAAGGCCAAAGGATCATATACAATCTCTACAGAAATCAAAAGAGAATTGTCAAACTTTTGATGGGGTTGACTAAGTGGACTGAAATTAACCGCAGAGTGAAGCACGGTTGTGTAATGAGTCCGGATTTCTTCAATTTGTACAGTGAGATCATACTCTAACACCTCGGGGAATTGGTGTTCGAGTATGCAATATCATACAATATCAGATACGGAACATAGAGAATATGCAATATGATACAATATCAGATACACAGTTGACACTGTTCTCATTGCTGACAGAATAGAGGCCTCAAAAGATTTTCTGATCTAGTAAGGGACAAGTCCTCAGACAAAGGACTTGTGATTAACAGGAACAGAACTTTCTGCATGGAATTCTCAAAAAATAGCTAGCTTAACGCGTGTAACATAACCTGCAATGGAATGGCGATTGCACTAGTGGAAAGAACTGCTTCCTCAGTGGCACAAATGATAGTGTTTTTGTTACTGTTTCTTCTTTTCTCATCTTTAAATGATTTTAACTGTTAAAACGATTACCACTGATTGCACCCTCAATTATTTTCATTTGCATTCTCTTTGATAAGTTGTTTACAAAACCAAAAAACCGCTCACTAAAACACAACCTGACCAAAAAATGGTTTTATTTCGGTCGGCAACCGATGACCCTTGTTCTGGTATCCGTATGAAGACACTTTTGCAGACATTCATCCCAAGCGAAAACAGCTCAGATATCAAATACGCTAAAACCTACTGTCCTTGCTGAACAGCATTTTGTAGAGAGTTCGTCCAGCGTAAAAAAGTTGTTTATTTCAGTGGAGTTTTTATCAATTTCTTTTTCTACGTTTCCCTGATTCTACCTAAAAGTTGTTTTTGGTTTGGGAAAAACTAAACAAGTACTTAACTGTCTTCAGTTTCTACCCTGCCGTTTGAATGTTTGCAATTAGCAGTCAGCTTCTTTATTGACAAACTCATAAACAGTCCTTACCAATGTGTGATTAGGGCTTCTGATTCCTTACCCTTCATGTTACTAACCTCATCATAAGTTTGCCTCCTACATTTCATTTTATTTACGATTGTCTCACTCTTTATGGTTTCCATGTGATAGAGCCTACCCCCGAAAATTTCACTTACTATGGTTTTCATTGCTGGTGCACAGGAAAAAATGAAAATTGCTCTGTGTTGCTTATGTTACTACTTTCATGTGCAGTTATTGAAAAAAAATTTATTCTGGCATGTTTTATGCTTTGAACCGGAAAAATTGTTTCGTCATAGCATCAAACAGTTTATTTTGTATGCCATGATGAACGCATGTATTGGCCGACTTTCGGTTTCAATTTGGCATTAATTTTCATTTTTTGTTCTAACCAGAAGCATCAGGTGTATGAAGTTTCCGTTGTCGTTGTCACCTTGGAAAGTGACTCCTTGCCTGGCAAGAGATCTTTGCATACGGTTTACAACCAGCAGATGTTTTCTTTCTATCTCGTTTGAGTATACAAGATTTTTGTTTGTCATTTCGCTGACATCTCTGTAATTTGTTACGGTGATACACGTTAATTGCCGTCAGATTTGTGGCAAGAAGTCTGCTGGTGTTCTCCAGAACAATTGGATGCTGTCTTCCATGAAATTTTACAATGGACGAAAGTCTTTTGTTGCTTCGCAAAGAGCAGAAGAAAAAGAATCAACAATAAAGGGATCCTGTGAAAAAATAATTAGTATTTCTAGGACTTGTCCAAGATAATTAACCCTTTATTTAGAGAGATCCCCAGTGCCTGATTTTGTTGATAATTTTTAGAGTTGGTAAAGGTAGGATCGGAGAAAATAAACAATTTTTTAAATAACTGGCGTGAGATAGCCCCAAAGATATTTCCTAAGTTTGGCAAGATTTCCATGGAAACACCATATCAGAGTCTGTCAGACAGCCCAGCAAACTGGACAAAGAGTACAAGCGCTTTTCTCGGCCGCTGTTTCGGGAATGAAGATATGCTTAGATTAAAAAGAATTATAAGATCTTCTTGATAGTTTCTTAAATAGTTTTCTTGACTTTGACGTAATATCAAAACCAAATCCCTAGGAAATTCATGTGTCGTTCAGAGAAACCACGAGAGGGCGGGAAAACCTGGTAAACCATTGTTTCTGGCTGTTCCATGATGGGAAACACAGAATAATCAGAGAGTGGATGGAACGGCTGTGAATCACGTCTTGTAAGTAGTCTTTCCTCAGACAGGTTTAGCGCCATACACGCCATCCATCTCTATCCTCGGCTCTCCGCTTGATATCTGAATAATTTTCCATTCTTCCATTAATTTGCTTTTTGAACTGGTCTAATAAAGTTATTCTTTTCCTTCCTCTGCCTTGTTTTTCAGGCAACCGTCCTTCAAGGATATCTCTTAACATATTCTGGTGTCTCAGAACGTGTCCGATCCATTTCCTTTGGCGATTTCGTATAGTTGTTATAAGCATTCTGCTCTCCTCAGCTTGTTGGAAAACGTTTTGATTTGTCATTCTTTCTGCCCAACTGATTTTCTGCATTCTCCTCCAGAACCACATTCCTGCACTTTCCAGCCTTTTGATATCTTCCTTCTTTAACACCCACGACTCTGATCCATACAGCAGGACACTCCACACCAACGTCTTAATCATTCTCTTTTTAATGTACAGATTAAATTTTCTTGTTAGTAGTTCTCGCCTCCAATTGAATGCAGCCTTTTCCAGAGTTATTCGTGACTTTATTTCTCTGCTGCAATAACCATCGCTTGTTGTAGTACTCCCGAGATACTTAAAGGTTTGAACTTCTTCGATAGATTCCCCATTCATTTTAATTTTAACATTACCTTCGCCTCTTTTACTGATCTTAATCACCTTGGTTTTCTTTACATTGATTCTCATACCAACACTCTCAACTACCCTATTCAAATGGTTCATTATTTCTTGTAGTCCTTTCTCAGAGTTGGCTACCATGGCCTGATCATCGGCAAAACGTATTGCTTGGACTAGCTGTCCGCCAACCTTAACTCCTTTTTGACAGTTCTCTGCTTTTCTCATTACCATTTCTTCAGCAAATATGTTAAAAAGGGAAGGTGACATTAGGCAACCTTGCCGTACTCCTCTACCAATTTCTGCTGGCTCTGACTCTCCATCTTTTGTTCTTTTGCTTTCTTTTTTCATCTTTGTGAATCAAGTATCAACTGATAAATATGGACTTGCAAAGTGGAAATGGTTCAGGAGATCAAAGAAGAAAGTTGCTCAGCCACCAGATTAGTTGTTTGTGTCAGTAACATGAACCGGGAAATCACAGTCTGCATCTTCGCAAGTGAAATTTTCGTTATTGATCTTCGGTTGAAAAATGTTAGTTATTTTTCTGTCATCTTGTGCAGAAATTGGTTTTAGATTCAATTACACACTTTACAACACCACACAGCCAACTATATGAATGCTGTATATCATTAATGAGTACGAGGCTTAGCTCATCGTAGCTGTCAGACCGGATAATGATATCCCACATCTTCCTTCATGAGTGCACTCGATCGCAAATTTTTTGAAAAAGGTGTAACAGCACGCAGGGATGCTAAGCAAACCGAGTGCTCTTCTGATGTATTCCAGCCTCTAACTGAGCTGTAGGAGATGATAAAAACAAAGTAAGAAACCAAGCACAAAGGGGAACTTTTCTTTGAGAGAAGTAGGCAAGTGAAAAAAACCCTAAAACGCCAGTAACCTGTTCTGATTGGTCATTACAAAGTAATAGTCTAGAATATGCTACAAACTAAATCTCGCGCAATGATTGGCTCTACATCATATCCTGCATCGGTTGGTCATTTCTTTGATTCAGAGCACCAGCCCAATGAAAGAGACGTTTTAAGGCAAGGATGCTTATTGAGATTTTCTGAGTAAAGAAGGCTTTAATTTGAAAAACAGTGGAAAGCATGATCCCCTTGGCTACCGATTGCTCGGGCTCTGTGGGAGTATCTTTTGTTTGTTTTGATTTTAATTTATTGACTTAGTTGGTTAGATCGTTTTAACTGTGCTTTATAATGAGCAGAGATAGTCTTTATATATTTGGATCCAGTATTACATTGCTTCTTACTAGATGTTCATTACAGTTGAGTATAAATGTTTGTGATTGTTATTCTTACAATTTTTGAAAAAGCGTTTCGATTCCATCAGCATATTACTTTGGTTTTTAAAGCCCCGTAACCAAAGTGGTGGTGGTGGTGGGGGAGTAGGGAGTAGGGAGGATTTGACGATATCTCCCGCTGTACAGCCAGTTTCCCTCTTCAAAACAAAATTTTTCAACTATAAACAAAATGAGATTCAAATACCTCGCTGAGAGTTAAGAATACTTTGTTTTCCCAGTCCGATTTCCTTCACAATAATGTCAAACTCAAAAAACCTCTCAAATATCTGATGCTAAAACCTAAGGATTTTATTCCTATAAATACATAACTTTAAGTGAAATATTAAAGCAAGTGGAAATGAATAGGTAAGCCGCCAGATGATGACAGCTCATTGATTGAGCGATCAGTTTACTATTATCGTTGGGAAAAAATTCCTCCAGAGCCCCAAATTTCCCTTATGGATTTGTTACAGAAAAATATCATACCAGATATATAATGCTAATTGAAAACACTCTCCATTAGGCAAAAAGCTGGAAGTATTGCAATAAAAAGGACACCGTATATGTGTAATATTCCGTCACAATATGATTCATATGTGGGTCTTGTGCAATTTTTCAGCTGGGTTATAATATCTATTTGGAATATCTCTGACTACAGAAAATCAGTGATCTTTTATTTGCAAGCAAGCTGTCCAAAATCTTTGGCCACCTGCAAACTTTGTATCAGTGAGGTCATCGGGCGCACGATTCCTATCATGTCAGCAAACAATGGTCCATTTAAATTTCGCCACATCTCTCCTTTAGCTAACAATCAACCCATTAGACTTTGGTTGCAAGCTTTCCATCATTTATGCAAACAGTGGGGCACACCTGTCCAACTAATCCGGAAAAAGTTAGTAAACGCATGGTAAAAAGTGATGAAATTTAAATGAGTCGATTACTATAGTTTTTAAATTTATTTGTTAGGATAAAATCATGTACATGCGTCTTTCGACTAATTCAACGACTAAATTCCTAATGTTTACTCTCAATAGTGTTAATATCAATCTGTCTTCTTAAAACACCTCCAGAGTAAAAAAACGGGAACTTAGGCGTGCAGAAAAAAAAACGTTTAACGCTTGACCTATACTTCAAACGACGCGGAGACGATGGTAAACATCTCGACATCGAGAACGTTGACAAGGCTGTTGCCAGAGGTAGAAAGGACACTTTGGCTTAATCATCTTCAAACAATGCGACGCTCGAGGTTTTACCGGATTCAATAACCAATCCGATCGATTTGGAAATAAGCAAAATAAGTACATGAATAAAATTTAAAAACACAAAACAGTACAATATTTTAAATCCTTTACAACGAAGAGGGTTTTCTAACCATTAGAATTGTGTTCCAAATAAATTATTTTTTCCTCGAGTTTTATTATTGTGATGATACCAATGAAAGTTTTATGCGTCACTTTTGATACTTCGTGATCCACAGTGAAGGACTACACATTTAACAGAAGCTCCTGTTAATTTCACAGTGAATATAAGAAATAACATTCATCTTACAGGGCACCTTTTCAATCTTTCAGGTAGATATTTGCTGCTGATTTTAGGAAAGGATGGGAAGATACAATGAGTCCAGAACTTAGATTTACATTTTATTTTAGACTGTGACTATTCATGACGGGCAACTTGCGACCTGTATCCGATTTCAACTCTCTTTGTTCCGAGGATGGTTGTTTTTCTGTATTTACTACGTAGTGCAGTCAACAAGGTTGCATTTATCAGTTCTTCTATTCATCTATGCCAAACAATGAATTGTTTTATTACATAGGAATGAACTCGTTATGCATATGGTGTTTACTAGTCGTCTTGACTTCGACTCTTACAGTCTGTTTCTAATCTGTCATTTCTGCTACCCCTTCCCCGACAATACAGTAAAGTGTCTAGCGCAAATACTGTTTTAAACTGTAAGAAAGTCACAAAAAACACTTATTTAGATGTGTCTGAAGTTCTTTTTCTTTTGTAGATAGACACTGGGTACTGATAATGGGCTGTTTTCCAGAAAATTGTGCCAATATTATTGCCCAATAATTGCTAATTTTTTGTCACGTAATTGCCAATATTATTACCACAGAAGGCATTCTTAGAAATTAATTAAGTAATGCCTGTAGAGATTTCATTATCCCACACCTAACGTGGCTCGTGGGATGTGCCCTCTGTAGAGTTGCTACATACGTAAAGGGGTAAGAAATGCAAGCTGTTGCTTCGTAACTGTTAGACTACCTTAAGGGAACTAATTTTCGCGGGAACTAATTTTCGCGGTCGAAAAACTTTTCGAAAAAATCGTATTTCGCGGGAATTAATTTTCGCGGTTTTTCCAATTCTTGAATTTTCGCGGGAATTAATTTTCGCGGTTGATCAAAAATATTTTTCAGAAAAAACACAAATTTTAAATTTTTTTTCTAAAAGAAAATCTATCTATTCATTTACTCATCAAAAATATCAAAAAGATTTTCTCCATGCCCTTCTTCAGACTGTTGTTGTTGTTCTAAGTTGTTTTCCTCCCAATCGGAATCATCTCCATCGTCATCTCCAAATCTCCATCTGTATGAATCGAGCTCCTGAGGAAACAAACCTGCAAGGGTGAGAGTTTCGTTAACGACCAAACTGTCAAACATGGGACAAATATCGTTAAACGGGTCGAGGGGAGGAAGTTGACTTGATCCCAACTTGAGTGCATCGAATATGCCTGCTTTCTTCCAGCCGTTACAAATTATTTCCTTACCTTCCTCTGTTGACATATGATTGTAAAATGAGATGAGCCATTTTGCGTGTAATGGCTTTAAGGTAGATAGCTTATACTCAACTTCGATATCGTTTAGCTCAATCCCCTTTTCCAAACCAAATTTAATTTGCTTGGTGAACCACTCTGAAAACTTTTCTTTCATAAAATCCTTTGCCGCTTTATTAACGGTAAGATCCAAAGGCTGAAATAGATGCGTCATGTTGGCTGGAACCTTCGTAATCAAGATCTTGTTATCTTTGAGCACCTTTAAGACTTGATCAGTCGTCTGACCTCGAAAAACATCAAATATGAGCAAAGCTCTTTGATTATCATTACCCAGTTTGTTTCGTTCTTTCTTAACATGTGGCAAAATGATTTCATCAATGAACTTGAGTGCTTCTTTTTCGTTGCTGTAGTGCGTTTTGTTAGCACTCAACGAAAAGCTCTTCGGAAATTGGATTTTTGGTAAGCTTTGGTCCGTTTTACCTTTGTAGATGAGCTGCATTGGTAAGAACGTGTTGTCAAAAGTAATAGAAAATGTTGCCGTTATGGACCTTTTATCGTTTACGCCTGCTATCGGTACATTTTTCACATTGCGTTTTGCCATCGTCATGTTTGATACTTGAACGTACTTTGACGGCGTTTGGTCGAAATTTATAATCAAGGATGGAGGTATTTCATATTTTTCCACTTTCTCGACAATTTGATGAAGAAACTTCAGCTCCGCTTCCTTTTGAGCACCAACTGGAATATGCACTTTACCTGTAGTTTTCATTCTGCGGACGAAATTCATTCGTTTAAAAAGACTTTTGGCCCACGACTTTCCGATCGTCAAATCTTCTTTCATAAGGTTTGGATAACGCTTCACCAAGGCTTTGGCTGTAGCTATTGCGACCATTGAATTCACGACTCCTCCTTTATATCTTGTTGCTTTTAGATAATTTTGAACCAGTGGGTCGAGTTTATCCCCTAGGATGCATGGCCGTCCCCTGAGTTTATTCACTATAACTTTCTTTGGTGATCTATTTTTGCGTTGGGCTTGAGACATCTCTGCAATGTAGCGCTTCCTGAAATCACGAACGGTACTTTCTGTTAAGTTAGGGTAAACTTTCTTCCATTTTCTGGTAGAAGATGCCGGACCATAGGAACTTGCATCTTTTCCAATCAAATAACGATCCTTATCGCTGTATTTTTTGTAGGGACCACGCTTTGACGATTTTTCCAAACGCTTGCGCACTGATTCGTTCACGGCTTCATTGTCAATAACACCCAATCCTAAAAACAATATATTTAAAAAGTAATAGGCTTTGTGGCGAGGGTGAAACATATCTGTGTTCTGATCAATCAGTCAATCGGGAGTGTATTAATATAATAAACCGTGTGAGTGCAATAAATGACTGCGCGGTGTTCGTGCGGTCCCAAAATTTATAAAGTTTCATGATTTTTTCGAATTCTTGTAAAAACAAACAAAAACAAAACAATTACAAAGAAGGCAAAGATGTTTGAGTAAAACATTTTGAAAAACTTTAACAAAACATTTTGTCTCACGGCTCGTGAAAATAAAGAGAGAAAATAAAACAACTCGGAAATATAAATCTCATATTGCACTCGGGACCATGCCTTAACTACCTAGTACACAAAGCAATAAAATATCAGGAAAAACAAACACGGACAAAATATCACAGTAAATTGAGCATGTTAAAAACAAATTTACCTGAATCATCCGGGCTAGGAAACAGATCAGGCTGTTTTGGTTCGTTGGATGGTTCTACTTCTTCTACTGTTTGTTTTTCAGCTTGGTGTTGACTTTCGTCGAGCTTTTTTGCATACAACCGCACAAGCGACATTTTGATCGAAAAAGGAGACACAATTACACAATCATAACGTTTGGTTTTTTCGTAAATATTTCTTTTGTCATTGATCTCTCCTTCACATTGCTCTTTTGTAAATAATGTACTTATTTACAAAAGAGCAATGTGAAGGAGAGATCGATGACAAAAGAGAAAATATGAAAGACGTTCGAAAATTTTATATTAAAATTTCAGGGGGGTAAGAAATGCTACTTAAAAGGTAAAAATTCTTAATTGAATAAAGTTCAAATCAAATATATTTTGTATATCATTTCCTTAGCAATGACCTATCAATGTCATATCGACAAAGTCTTTAATTTCAGCGAAAATATACTTTATAATTATGACATTCATTTAGTTAAAGCCCCACAGTGAATGATATTGTTTGTGTTTGTTTTCGAACACTTTAATAGAAAGAGTTGCGTAAAACACTGTTTAAATTTTGTCTTTTGTCAGAGCTCGACTCTGATTACGTTGAAAAATTTGTAATGGCAACTGTCAAAAGTATTATTTTCAGTGCAGCTGTAAGAGGTTACCACGTATACAAATCAAGTTGGAAACCAAAAGAACACGAGACACTTGAATGTGCGCATGAAGATGACAACCCGTACGATATGTTTTCTATTAAAGTGTTCGATCCTGCATCACCTGAGAATATTAAAGGGCACCTACCAATGGAAATTAGCAGATTCACAAAATTCATTATAGACAGAGGGGCAGAAGTATCCTTAATGATCACAGGTAGACACTATCGAAGAAGCCCTCTAGTACAAGGTGGGCTTGAAGTCCCATGTCAGGTTAAGGTGACAATGCTTGGAAGTATTGTAAATCACATGCTCTTATCCCGCTACGAGACTTTACTTGAAACCTTTTACACTGAACCAAAAGAGGAGGAAATTATTGGAACATTTCTTTCGATTCAACCAATTGATGAAAGAATGGATATGGATATAGATATTGACGAGGTTCAACATGAACAGCCGCGAAGAAAATCGAGGCCTAAGTCAAGACAGACAACTACGGAAGTCAAATCCAAGGACATTCGCAACTTTTTTCGACAGAAAAAGGAAAACACCTCAAGCAAGTATACGGACAAAGTTAATAAAAACCCTATTGTAATAGATTAGTTTATTATGTAAAAAAATTGCAAGCGAAATACAAACTAGTCTTTTTATCTCAGTTCCTACAAAGATCCTACTCCTGGCAGCCATTTTTATGACTTTTTTCGCGGGAATTAATTTTCGCGGTTTTTCTAATTTTGGAATTTTCGCGGGAACTAATTTTCGCGGTTTTTGCCAAAAACCGCGAATAAAGCGAAAATTAGTTCCCGCGAAAATTAGTTCCCTTAAGGTATTACTTATATATATATATATATATATATATATATATATATATATATGTGTGTGTGTGTGTATGTGTGTGTGCATATTTATGTACGAAGCAGAAGGTATGCAAAGCACGCATTGGCCTTGCAATCCAGTGATTGTGTTTATCAGCTATATAAACTAAAATGCAGACTAAAAGAGGAAGTATAGAAATTAAAAGAGTGGGTTTGATGAGTTACGAGGAATTTGGTGGGAAAACAATGGAAGAAGAGACATGAAGCGTCAGGGAGGGAAAGAGAGAAAAAGCGAAAGAAAGAGAGAGCGGGGGGAGACAGACAGACAGAGTTGTATTCGGATTTGTCAAAATATATTGACAGCTGTAAAAAGAATTTAGCTCATCTTAACTTGTTATCAGTGGAACTATACAATCAAAAGAAGACATTGAAAATTGTCATGGGATTCAGCGAAGCTCCTTAAGGTATCGGAACATTAAAATTTTGATATTAAAATTGAAAATATATATATATATATATATAAAGTATAGTTCATAGATAATTTTAATGCACTTATGCACTTAGAGACATTTAGATACAGATTGTCTAACGAAAAAAAACATTCCAAAAACAAAGTGTTTTTTCCCAAACATACCTTTAAGTGCAACTTAACAGAAACTGATTTTGAGCATATTGGTTTTACATCAAAATAGCAAATGCTCAAACTTATAAAAGCATTTTTAAAGTTTTGCTTAAGGTTCTTGAGTTCTCTTCACAATGCATTTAATGCTATTTCGAGGAACCGTGAGACCAAGCAGACTGTCGACAAATTAAACTGTACTAAAGTGGGAGGAAACTTCAAATTGAGTGATGTGAATGGAACATATACATTGGGTCAATAGTAATCATGTAGTATTGATTTTGGAAAATCTTTTAACAATAATAAAAGTAAACTTTGATTCAATTGCAAGTCATTATAAACCAGAAATTTTGATTTGGGAATCACATTTCATCAGAAATGTAATTAGAGAAGTTTCTTTGTTTGACCTTTCGTTTTTTCTTACTTCAGATATTGAGTCTATAACTGTAATTATAAGCATGGAATTATAATGACTAACATATTAATATATAATAATGTAATATAATAATAATATAATAATATAATAAAATAATATAATAATAATATAATATAAAAATATAATAAAATAATATAATAATAATATAATATAAAAATATAATAAAATAATATAATAATATAATATAATAATATAATTAATATATTAATTAATACATTGTTTATACTGTATTAATAGGGGGGAAAGGTGAATACATATTGGGCACAGCTTTCCTTTTCCAAGTAGTTCTTTTCAGGTAAGATGAAAAGAATTGTAATAGATCAATTATCTAAAACTCAAAACAATACATTCTTAGAGGGAAAAAAGTACACATTATATTGTGATGCTCTTCCCCAATTTTCTATTTGATCACTGTATGCGGCTGTTCTGTACAAGATTTGTGAAGACATGGTAGCCTGGCATCAGTATTGTCTAAAAAATCCAAATGTCCATAGTGAAAAAGCATCGTAATTTAACGATTACTGTTGACTGCAGTCTCTTGTTTTGAACTTTGTTTTACAATACCGCATGTTTTGGGATTAGAAGTAATACGTAAGACATAGAAATATTTAGTTGCTATGTACTAAGATCCAGTGGTAATCTCAAGTAATCTGTTGCATAGGAATTTTCCTCGGTATTAAAAACAATATTAAATTTTATAAAGTGTTTTCAGTAAAGAAATACTTAATCAAAACAACAATAATCATAGATGTAAAGCTATCTGTACCAAGTCAGATTTATGAAAAGAGTAAATTTCAATCAGCTTATTAAGTTATCACTTCCAATTCTTACTCTGTGCCACAAGAGAACATTTTGTCGACATGTAGTTATTGGAAGAACCAGTAACAAAAATATTGCTGCCAGAAATAGTTTAATGGGTACCTCACCCAGATTTACAACAGTGAAATAACGTAGAAAACAAACTGTGATAACTTATAGATTTTCCTTGGGAGTTAAATACCACTAGGCATTCTTGTCATCCTATAAAGAAAAAAAGTTGCCTTTATGAAAAATAATTTTAGGTCCAAATTGTCTTATCGTAGATGGAACCTTTTAAGTACTTCCCTGACAGTTATCACTGTATATATAGAAAGATTTTTATCACGCAAGCAGTAAATTTTTCCAGATGTTTGCTTTACCTTCAGAAAATACACAGGAGAAGACACAATCCCCCTCCCCCCGCTCATCTATGTTCTGTTGTAAAGAAATGGCTGCTCCAATCAAACAATCGTTCCTTAAATAACCATCTAAATTTCCAAAATCTAGAAAAAAGTTCATGTGACAGCGTTCCCGAAACCTGGTAAAAATCCTGCAATCGCTAAAAGTTATCAGTTTTTGAAACATACGTCGATGAGCAATCCCGAGATGAATAAACACATTATTTGATCTGCACAAATGACTTTGGCATAGCTTGCTGTACAGGTAATCAGAAATCAAAGTCATCTAAAATTCCTTTTGATTTTCAACATTAAGGTACCAATTGCAAAAACAATATCGAATAGTCGGCTTTTTTTTCGAACCCAGTGAACATTAAGTCTTTTTAGTAGTAGCTTTAGGTTGTTGTCTTGTCGTCAATATGCTAATAGAAAAATCTGAAACAGAAGTTAATGGTTAGAATAACATCAGTCAGAACTTAAGAGGAATGCTTTGGAGTACTAAAGCAAGCATTTTCAGATCAACGAATGTTGCATTGTTACTTAACAGCTAAATATGCCTACCCTGTCAGCTCTCGTCCACAAGATTAATATTTCTAACACTTCAGGTCTCTTTCCAGAAGACAATACCAGGCAGGCTGTATGAAGATGTCTTAAACGGTTTAGAACTAATATCGGTCGTTGTAAAGCTGCATTAAGAAATTGGGGTTCCAATAGAAGGGAAATGAAAATTGTATTTCTGTTCCAGAGCAATAGGCTATGGACCACCTGATCAGATAACTCTACTTATTCATTCATGCAATCCAATAGATCTTAGAGAGTATAACCAAACAGAACCTGGCTGTGTGGATTTCTGGTTGAGGCTTGTTAGTTAATATGTATGGACCTGCCAAAAAGGTTCAAGAAAAATGCAAACAATACAGAGGCCAAAGAAGAAATCCTTTTTGGTTTTTCAAAAACATAATATTATAATCTGACAACATTTAAGCACAAAAGACATTTTGAGTGGTTAAAGCAACAAACGAAGCGGAATAGACACGGGATTCGATCATTATCAAGGTCTAATGGCAAAAAGTGCAAGTAAAATGTGTTACCTGTTAAAGAAAATCGAGATACAGTAGCTGTCGGAGATTTTCAACTAAGTATGGGAAGAAGAGACCACCCCACAAGGTGGGAGAAAGAATTTTTCTGTTCCCACCTACAAGGAGAGATAACACTGATGAAGCACAAAGGTTTATAAATATAGGTAAAGATGCAGTCGATCCTTATGCCAGGAACGACAACGGACGAATATTTTTGTTATGGAGCAAAGACAGGAGAAGGCAGTGGAAAGAGACAAAATATTGTACATTACCTTTGCAAATCTTAAGGAGACAGGCACCTGGATGCAGAGAAATTTAGTGTACTCTGGATGCGCAAAGCGGGGACCAAAAATTATGATAAATACACAGGACTTTCTCTATCTCGAACTCTCTTTATCTCGAACAAATTTCTCAGTCCCTTGAGATTTCGAAATAGCGAGTCCTGTATTGCAAGTAGCCTTCGTGACATATTTCAAACAGTAGAGTAAGCATTCACAGGCGAGTAAAACCATTATAGTATTAGGGTAGGTCAAAATTGTGGAAAATATTTTATCCTTACCTATTTTGTCTAGAAGAAAGGGACTAAATGTCAACTGCAAGCAGACTAGGATAAAGAAAAGGTGACCATTATGTATGTAACAGATGACACTAAAGAAGAGATAAGGCAGGCGAAGATATTTTCGTACCTCAGTAGATAGCAAAGATGATAAAGCGAAAATAAATGAGGCATATAAAATGTGTAAAAAATTCGGTGAAACAGTTGGCGAGAGGAAAATGGGATCATATATGGGTTAGAAATATTGACATTGATGAAGGTCAAACAGTCCCTAGGAAGTGCAATGATAAAGATCCTCCGATGGATAGCTTTTGTCAACCTGTTGGATCAAGGAAAAAACAAGGACACTGGTAGATTCCACGCAGTGGCTTATCTTTCAGCAAAGTCCTGAAAAGTGACTGAGTGGCAAGGTGTGTAATTAGAATACAAAAATGAAATGTGATGGAAAGAATATTGCGTAAGAAGAAAGTAGTAAAGAGGTGGACAGAAATCACAACATTGTGATTTAAGCATGGTATTGAAGATTTGAATGCAAGACAAAAAAATCTCTAGCTATCAAGGGTTGTGTAAGAAAATATTTTGATTGTCTAGTACGATGCATCAGGACTTTGACAATGGTTTAAAGAAAATTAAGTGATCTTGCGCATCCTTCAACAATACGTATTGTGTTCTTCCTCGGTATGTTATTTCAAAGGTCTGGTTGGTTTTTACTGGCTTCACACCATTGCATACAAGATATTAATTCCATGTTTTTACACAGTGTAAAATTTATAACTTTAGTAATATATTTTTTGTTTCCATATTTTTTTGTCTTTTTTCATCTTTGAAAAAACTAAGATTAATAGCCGATTTATTAGATACAGATTTGTAAATATTACTTTACTATTCTCTCCTATTTCACGTATATCGTTCCATCTTATTATGTTATGTTATATTATATTGTTATATTCTATTCTATTCTATTTTATTATATTATAATATAATATATTATGTTATTATTATATTATATTATATTATATTATATTATATTATATTATATTTTATTATATTATATTATATTATATTATATTATATTATATTATATTATATTATATTATATTATATTATATTATATTATATTATATTATATTATATTATATTATATTATATTATATTATATTATATTATATCAAATTTAATTTTTTTTTAAATTGGGTGACTGATGGTGCAGTGATTTTCAAAGTGAACCCGCAAGGCCACTTGCTCAGCTATGCAGCTTAAGAAAGACTAGGAAAAATTAGATACCACGTTATGTTATATCGAGAATTCTCATCAAGAAACTCTCAAACAAATGTATTTAACAAACAAATCTAAATTTCGTGAAGGAATTTAATACATTTTCTGTCAAAAAGGTAGATTGCTAGTGCAGATTTTTGGTACAACAACAGGTGTGGCAAAACCACTGAGCCATGCGGACTAGTTGAAATCTTTTATTTCTGAGCTTTTCGATTGCAACCTCGTGAATTCAATCAGTCGATTGCAAAGCTAGTGTGTCAATGGTCAAATTATTTGAATAAGAAATAAGCCAGAGAGATAACCTATCTTTAATTTCCAATAGAAATAAAAGTCTGTCTTTGTCTGCAATTCCTACTTCATTAACAGAAAATTAAAATTTTCAGCCTAGACCTAGAATATTAAAAATGAGACATACAATTAACTAATTTAAGGGATAGGGAGTGTAGACGTACAATATAATAATATACCTATGATAAAATATGTCAGTGTGCATAAGTAAAAACTTCAGAGTGGTATAGAAAAACAAAAAAAAATGCTTACTCGAATGGGATCTTGTAAAGTAAATAGGTTTTTAGGTATTCTTCCTTGAAGGAACGGAAGGCCATTCTATTCTATCCCTTTTTCTTTCTTTTTTTCTCTTTCTCCATATATAGACCCTGACCCTGTCATTCTGGAAATGAAACAGTGTTTTACTGAGCTTGCTGTTAATTTATTATAAGAAAGTCAAGTAGACATTTAATGAACTTTAATGTCTACTCGATCAATTACAATGGCATGTCGACGTGACTACTATAAAAACTTTGTTTGTTGGTACTTTAGAAGCCTTGCCCTCTCTTTCGTGCTTAGTTGTTTTCCGTAGCCTTCACAGAGTTCAATTAGATAGATTATGGGAGGAAACGTCATGAGGTATGTTTTTGTGCGGTAATAGGGAAAACAGAAGTATATTCATTAAACTCATATTGCAAAGAGGTCTTCCCAACAGCTCAGCTCCAGCAGACATGACAGGCATGATGGGAATAGGCGCCAGTTTCTTTTTGGTCTTATTCATTTTTGTTTATTTTCTTTAGACATTTTGCAGACCCTTTGCACTCGCTTTAAATGGAATCAAAAATAAAAATTTGTGTTTCAACGTATTTCTATCGGTAACCCATTCGTTATTGATGTAGGTGACATTTTGTCCTTCACACCTTTCTGTTTCTTGTCACATTAACAGTCCTTCTTTCTTCTCTCAACCTCTTTCTTTTATTTGGCACCTAGAGCAAGGCAAAAAAAGGGTAACCACGTAGGTCAACGTCCGTCCTATCAAGAATACGTCTTCTGAAAGTAAGATTTTCAAATTCGTTTTTCCCTATTAAATCTTGGAGAAACATGAACTGTATTCCTAGGGCTGTCTTTTTTCAACTCAAGCACTTTATAACATGTAATTATTTGCACTGCCAGTCCAATATCCTATCAAAACGCGTTTAAATATGTATTTTCTTTTATGTACTTTTATGCAAATCTTTTTTGTTTCCCCGGAATAAAGAAACCAACATGTGTAGGTACGTTTATATCTGCAACAAAATAATTGCGCTTATCTTTTTTCTTGAGAATTTTCAAATTTTCCACTTCCATTTCTTTTTACTGTTTCCATAGAATCAGTATTTACCTCTGCCTTTGTTGAAAACCCTTTCAAAGAGCGTTAAAAATATGATATAACTGAAACAAAAAAAATAGAAAATTCTTCCCGTTTCTCGTCATCTTTCTTTACTTCAGGACATATAGTCTTAAAATTAAATCGGATACATACTTGTATGCATATACAGTAAATTAAAATGTACAAAATAGCACAGAAAAATGTTGAAATGTAAAAAAATATAAAAGTTTAGGTTTCATTTTTTCTGTTAATATTTGATGACATTTTCTGTCAAGTAAAATGTGGATTGATATTTGTAATTAGAATCTTACCATAGTTCGCATTGGGCAACGACGTAGCCTTGTAGTTTTTCGCTATTCCGTGTTTCAGTAAGTCTTTGGACTCTACCCTTGCAGCCTCCCATCTATGTTTCATCAGTATCTGGTAACATTCATTTTTGGAAAAAAAATTTGGACTATTGATTTATTCACTTTTAACCTGAAAGGTTCTAATTTTGGCCTCAACTCTCAACCCCAATTATTTTTCTAGAAGAGCTTTTTCTCATTTTTATCTATTTGCCATCACTTTTCAACTGCCATTTCACAATTGACTTCCTTTTGCAATTAATCTACACTCTTTTATTCTTCTTGTCCATCATGGTTTTCAATTTGGCCCATTTTTTGCCCCGAACGTTGTTCTCACATTCGTAAGATTGTCTAATTCATTGATATTTCATGCCTCAAAGAAGAGAAAACATGTCTATATTGCCAGTTACCATTTCAAACTTTTCAGATCTACCTTCATGAATTCCTTTAATTGTGAAAATGTTTGTGCATGAATTATTGTCAATTTCCAATCTCTACCGGTCTTATCATTATTATTATTATAGTTGTTGTTGTCTATCCTTGACACCTTTCGCTATTTGGCGGATTTTGTCAGGGAAGCGGACTGAATGCGTCAATCTTAGTTGTCCAGATTCCTTTTATTATCTTTGCTGTTCCAAGCACACACGTCTTGTGGTGGAAAAATGTCTTTTGACTCATTTCAAATGTTCAGCATACCTGTAAGGGTTTTTGCTCAGAAAACCTTTAATCTTGAGCAGCAAGAATAACGCCTTGCGTTTCTTCTTTCAGTCCAGAGCTTCTCAGCTACTGATGGGTTGCACTTTCATCTACATGAGCATATTAAGCTCCACCTACAAGCTGTCTACGGAGGTGCCTTTCTTACCATCGTGATTCAAGCCATTGCAAAGGGACATTTTTAGCAATTTTCTTTGTTTTTCGGGCTATTTCAGTTGTCCTCAAGGAATTGTCGTTTTCCATTTCAAGTTTTAGTTCAAGGAATTGAGTGAGATTTTTTATTATTTTCGTGCAGGTTTGCCAAGTGAAGCATCCAGTCATTTGTGTTATCTAAGTATTGGAAGATTCCCATAGTGCTGTTTTTGTATGAAAGTGTAGCTCAAAGATCAACCTTGAAGATTCAGGAGATAGACTAGACAGTAATGTTTACCCATCTTATTACGTGGAGCACAGCATGTCGGGAATCTAAACTGCTACTTTTATATTGATTTCCCTACACCCCAGTAGGCAGGGCACATTAATTTTATTTGTTACCTTTTCTATATAGATAGTCTTTTAGAAATCAGCTTAGTTTAATCAGTATGAATCAGTATAAAATGCTCTTATCAGTAACACCAAGAACTGTCTTAACAATGGACATTATTTGAATTTTGAGCTGCCCCATTTCTGTGAAATCTTTTTACTATCCTGCGTTTGTTAATTCCATCAAAATCTATTGCAGACATGTGATAGGAAACCATTATAGCCAAAGATAAGCGTTTGTATTTTGATTATTCAACCAAAATATCTGACCCGTTGACTTTATTGTTTTTCCTGTGAATACCGGAAAGTCAAGTAAAACTATAACTTGTCTTACATCTAAAAATAATTTTGGTTTTTGAAATAACATTTTTGCCACCCCAAAAGGCATCATTCTGTCACTACTGACCAATTTATTCATTAACCAGCATTGTAGCGACTAGTTCAATTTTCAGTGAGCGATTGATATCTTACCCAAAGGTAAATCATAATTGACAATGCAGGTTCTGTTTGGAAAGAAGAACAAATTATTTCTTCTTCCTAAACAAAGAACCTGGATATTGGTTCTGCTCCATTTTTCACATTCAGGTTTGGTTAGTGTATTCAGAAGTCAACAACATTAATAAAAACAGGGTCGCTTTTTATTGAAAAATTAAATAATTATAAAATGGCCTATTATAAAGTATGCTTAAATGAAAGCCCTTATTTGAGTGTGTGGCTATTTTAAGGGTTGGCACTCAATCGAGAAAATGATGTATCCACAAACACTGAAAGTCTTATTTTACCCTCTATTATAGTTCTTTTATGTAGTCTTTATGCTCTTATATCAACTGAATCTTTGAGGGAGTTAACAAATTAAGTAAAATCAGGCACAAGTTCTGTAGAGAAGCCACAGCTTAGTGGTTAGTGCAGTTGCACAGTAACCAAACGGTTTCGGGTTCGATTCCCCAAGCGGGCGAGGAGAACTTGGAACTTTACAAAAGAAAATGCCATCCATCGGTTGGCATCAGGAAGGGCACCCGGCCATGAAATTCCTCACTGCCAAAACAAAGTCCATCTGAAGGGCCCCACCTGAGCCTTATTGCTGGGAGGGGGAGACCTTTAAACTTTTAAACTTTAAATTTTGGTTCTCTTTGCTTATTGTTATATATTCTGACATATTCTAGCAAGATCATAAAAATTGGAAACGTGACAATTGTGTGTCTGTGGTTATCTATTTAGAACCAGGGTTTTTTTCCCTAACCTCGCTTGGTAAGAGATTTATAACTTCATTGGTAATTCTGGGATTGACCATCCTACAAAAGAATAATATTCTTGCAAAAACATCTTCGATAATAATTGATCTTAATAATAACGTCATTTAAGCTAAAGCCCAAATATAATGATTTTTGAAGCCCCAATAGCTAGCTTAAAATAGGGAAAGGTTACTCAGTTAATTGAAAAAGCCATTGATTTTTAGTAATCTTCTTGCTTTGAAAGTTTGGTCTGATTAATTTGGAATACACAACAGTTGCAATTTTTTGCTGAAGGATGCTTTCATTGAAAACAGGATTTTCTGTTGGAAACTATCCGATTACTGTAAGTGATTAAATCGGCGAGTTTTTATATTTAAAGCACCTTTGAAGGACGAAAATACTGGCACGACTGATTCACCAATAATCTGCTGTTAGTCGTGTTATCAATTAAAACTCAATAGCAACAAGGGTCTAAAGAGACAAAGAGAAAAATTAAGAACGAAATCAAGTCAGACAGAACACGAAAACAGCTGTTGTGAAATCTCCTTAGTGAGCAACAAACCTAGTCATTGATGAGTTTTAGAAACGACGGATTTGTTCCGACATGAGTCACAAACATATGATTGGAATATTGTAAATATGTTAGCCTTAGCCAACGATAAACTACAAGACATCTGTTTTTGACCATATTCGAAGGTCAAATATGGGCCGAGTTTTTAAACTTCAAAATTTTTCATGATGTCTTACGTCGTAGGTTTGAAGCAACAGTATGCGAACACAGTCTCTTGTTTGAAAAATAGCTACACAGTATAACTCTACTGTTTCCGGATTTTTATATTGTATAGGGTAAATGTCACAATTTGTTTGCCAATTCAAAATGAGAGTATAAATTTCTGCTGGAATAAACATTCGAAGCAGATGACTTCATTGTTTCGACACGCAAACAATAGAAAAGGTTTATCAAGTGATTTGTAGAAATCTCCAATCAGCTTTGGCGCACAAAGCATGGGTAATCCGTCTTAAAAGAAATAAAAACAAGATCAACAGATGTTTTTGTTATCTGAATAGCTGGTTATGGGCAAAGACACTCTGACCATGGATTCAGTTTTCCTCTAAAGAAAACTACAAATTTCCCTTGATATATTTTTTTCTTCTTCTGTAATACGAAGATAATGTCTTAAACCATTTAAGGTATTTCTCTCTTTTTTTCTTGAATTATGACTAGCTGATATCCGAAGAGTGAGCTCCAACTCCAATCAATTGGCAATGGCTTCAATTCTCTCCAGAGAAAACTACAACTTTTCTTTTGTGTCCTATTTCTTTTTTTTGTTGATTAAGAAATATGGAGTTTTGTAAATTTTAACGAACAACGGATACTTAGCTTCTAGTTTCCTGAGAACTTCTCTTCCGACCAGCCAACTCTGACTTCATGTTAAGTAAGCATACTTTTTATTTTTTAACTGAAGAAAGCTGCACCCTTTTAAATGTAGTAGAGTTTGTTAACCCTGCTTTGTTTACAATACTAAAAAAACATAGTACCAAACGTACCATTAAAAAAAATATCTTACGATCTTATCAAAATACGATACATCCAGATGCAGCATCTAAAAAGGAGGATACTGCCTCATGCAACCAATGCTGACGATTCTGAAACCAAGTATCAATGCTATTGTTTGTATAAACCTTTTTACTTGGCTCTCACCTCATCTTGTGCTGCAGAGGCACGAAATGTGACGCCAATACAAGAGGACGAGGATATATAACCGTGAAGAACAAGGTTTACTGCACATGCGGTGAAGCTACCTAATTCACAATCATACGAATGATAGAGAGCAATACAAATGCTGTACATCGATTACCTGAGAACAAAAAGTTGTCAATGTCACAATTTCAAATGTAAATCAGCGAGCAAAAGAAAATAAGTAAATTTACCACAAAATCGTAATCCTATGCCTGTTGCAGTGCCTGGAAAACTGCCCCATGAACATAACAATTTGAGAACATTCAGTTCATCCACTTACCTTTTCAGAACTTAAATAATGATTTTTTTAAAGTTGATAATAGTTACATGGTTATTGAATTGAACAAATTTTGGGCAACCATTGAAGGTGTTTTCTTTTGGATATGGTGGTACTAAAAAGAAATCGCTCCTTTAAAATTAATTGTATTCTTTTAAGAATTTTCCGTGATTGAGACCCATTTTTCAATTATTTAACAATGGTAGTTTAATGATTAAAATACTAATGCCATTCTCGTTTTGTAGTATTTTTAGCCTCCTTTATATGTCTTATACTATCTTTAAAATTGGAAATGAATTATGGCTTAATTGTGTAGGATGTGGAAGATTTTCTAAGCTAGACTTATTTCTACACACATCTTTTATCAAGTGATGCACCATAGCCAACGAAAAGGAACTAAGTTGTTTTTTTGTGTAACAGAAAAAGGTTGATGCGAAGCCAGTTAGGTCTTAAGAAAATTAAAACTGCCTATTTCTGGGTAAAATAACTGAAGCTTTTCACCACTAATAAGAGATCACGAAGACCCAAGTATTTTTGCCTGACGAAAAAGACATAACCTCTGTCATAAATTTATGTATTATTTTATGCTTATCACGCAAAAAACAAAAAAACCCACCCAAAACCAATTATTCTAAAGAACATGACAAGGCTAAGTAATTCAGGTCTAAGTCTAAATAGGAGGAGTCTTAAATTTGACTGAAAGTTGACTTTATTGTAGAGCACAAAGTGTGTATTTAAGGCCACGAGAAAATTAATGGGAGTGAAAATGCAACCATTTTGTAGGCTTTCCATGATTCTTTTCCTATATGTTTATAGTACATACATAGCACGTAATTGTTAATTCAAATGAATAATTGGAACTCACTAACACATACTCTATTTAGAACCCGCCCAAATAAATCACCTAAATGCTTGTAATGTTATGGATAGCAATGTTTGGTACGAATCCTTTTCACCAGTACAAACAATATTTGGTACTACGATAATGTTTTTTTCTCTGTCTCTCTGTCTCTCTGTCTCTCTGTCTCTGTCTGTCTCAGTCTCTCTTGGTACAAAATCAGTCTGGTCATTAATTGCGATATAGTGCATGCCGTAAAACCTTGGAAGAATTAAAAATTTTAACAGTAAAAGTCAATCTTTTTCATATGTAAACAGATTTCTGCGTGGAAAAAAACGACTAATTACCTTCAGCTACCAGAAAATAACGAGAAATTTCTCTCCTTCTTACCTTTCTCCATCGTCTTCTCTTCTGTTAGCGGGTGTCTGCCAGTTCTTCGCCACAGTGTACCACTTGCTAATTTCAAGCGCATTTTCCTTCCATAGGCTACACATTTGTAGGTCGCTCCTGATAGTGTCATCCCATCTGCGCTTGGGTCTCCCAAGCTTTCTTCATCTCATATGATCTTCTCAGACCAGAGTCCTCCTCCCTTCTGCTCACATGCCCAAACCATTTTAATCGCTTCTTTCTTATGAGGTCCGTGGTTGGTATCACTCCCGCCTCTTTCCTGAGGTCTTTGTTTCTCTTTTGTTCTTCTAGGGTGATACCTAGATAGTACCTTAGCATCTTCATTTCGCACGCACAAAATTTGTTGGCCTTGGCCTCTGTAATGGGGTAGCTCTCGAATAACTGTGGAGTCGATTCAAACTTTCAGCTTTTTCACTTGCTTCTTGTCACACAACACTCCAGAGAGCTCTTTCTATTTGCCCCATGGCTTGCTGATATGCAGTTTCACCTCCACGTAACATCCTACCTCCTGGTGCAATGTATTCCCCAGGTACTTGAAAGATGTGCACCTGGGTAGGTCAGTAATCTGGTTTAACCCGTATTGCCTCATCCTGATGCAATCTTACTCCCAAGGCGGGGGTACGTGTTCAATCTTGGCTCTACTGACTTTAAGACCGACATTCTTTAGCTTTCCTCTCCATACCTCTAACTTATCTTCCAGAACCTCTCTATTCTCGCAACTTAACACTAGATCGTTTGCAAAGAATATTGTCTACGGTGCGTTCTTATCGCTGTCTTCCTCCACAACATCCATGATAACGATAAGTAAAAGGGGCCAAAGCTGATCCTTGATGTAGCCCTACATCTACCATGATATCCTCCGACCCTCCCGTACTTGTCATTACCTGGGTGGTACAGTCCTGGTACATGTCTCTGATTTTATCTATGTAAGCTTTGGGCACTTGCCACTTCCTCAGGCAATACTAAATGCCTTTTCCAATACCTTTTTGCAGGTATACAGAAACCATTTTCAGGTCTTCTTTAAACTCCCTGTACTTTTCTTCCAGCAACCTACGGCAGAACATGGATTTCGTCGTCGATTTTCCCTTCTGGAAACCAAATTTATTCCCCTATATTCTCCGCTCAGAAGGTATTTTATTTAGCCCTGCGTCTCTCATACATACTGTCATCCATGTGACACCTACTTCTCCGTGAGCTGTCACCATCTCTATCGTAAGTTCATCTGGTCCTTTTGCTTTGTTTGGCTTCATATTTTTTTAATGTTTTGCAATCTCCTATTCTGTGATGTTCTCGATTAGTCCCTGTATGGCTTCTGCTTCCCGTAGCTCTTTCCTGTCATTCCTTGTGTTCAGTAAGCTGTTGAAATAGTTCCTCCATCTTTCTTTTACCTGATTGTCATCGCACTACATATTTCCCTCTTCACTTTTTACAAAAGTGACTCTGTCTATATCCTTCGATCTTCTCTACCTGTTCTTAACCAGTTTGTAGATCCTTCTTAGCTAATCTGCTTCTAGGCTGCGATAAAGCTCTTCAAATCAGATTTCTGTGCAATAGCGCACTTCTATTTGCTAATATCATTTAATGCCTTACAGGTTGCCATATCCTCCTCAGTTCCAGTTCTCTTCCACTTCTTGAATGGCTCGTTCTATCCGCATTCTGGACTTCTTCACTCCACCAACATGACCCTTTTTCGAGGTACTTGTCACTTCTGCTCCTCCGCTAGCGTCTTCTCAGCTAATTCTGTCACTTAGGGTATGTTTCCTTTCATGTCAAACCTTCCTTATTTATCTGCTGCACCACCAAGTTGGTTATTGGTTACTCTTTGTTTCAATTCATCTCCTTCCTCTCCTTTGAGCTTCCACCAGTTGATTTTTCTAGATATTTATATCTAAACTCCCCTTCTCTTCTTCACCATCATGTTCATCGCAAATAGTCTGTGTTGCGTCGCCATTGGTTTCCCAGATATCACCTTACAATTTTTCACGCGACCGAGATGTTCCCTCCTAGTCAAGATGTATCCAATCACAGTTTGGTTCATACAACTTTTGTATGTGTGAGTCTGCCCGTCAATCTTGTTAAAGAACGTATTTGTCAGTGCTAGATCTTTCCTTTGTGAAAACTTCAGGATTGTCTCCCCATCCTCATTTTTCCTCCCCGCTGACTTTCCACCATGGCAAGTGCCCAGCCCTCGTCCCGGTCTCTTCCCACATTCCCATTTAGGCCACCTGCCAAAATGATCTCTTCATTTTCCGGTATGCTCATTGTCACCGCATCCAGCTGCTTCCAGAACTGTTCCCTGTTCCTTCCCTTCGTCATCACACCCCTGCTGTGGAGCATAGCCAATATAAAGTTGTACGCCCTGTCAGGTCTAACTAGTCGCATTGAAATTATTCTGCAAGAGTTTCTTTCCATTGAGATCACTTTGTCTTGCCATTCTTTCCCTGGGCATATTTCCACTCCGTTCTTCGGATTACCTCCACCAGTATAGTATAGTTTGTATCTGTCTCCTATGGCCTTCGCTTTGCCTCCTGACTTCCCACCAGTCCATTTGGTCTCCTGTAGGTACATTACTTCCAGTTCCTCATCATCATAATGTCGGCGTTTTCCCTGTTTTTTTTCAGTCAGTGTCCCGATATTAAGGGTTCTCACTCTGAGAGCTTTTGCCTCGCTCGTCCTCTTTTTACACCGTCGAGGCCATGTTGCCGCTGTGTATCACTTACTGGGTATGTCCTAGTGTGACTTGATTCTGTGATTGTCCCTGGCATACGTTTGATTGTGGTATAGGGAATAACGGGAAACATTTACCAGAAAGACATTGAACTGTGACCAACCGAGTCCTTCCCATTGAAAGACAAAGATTAATAGGAGCAAAAAACCCCAACTTTTTCAGCTTTGTGTTACCAACAGCAAGGAAACCAAGACCCACATGAAGAACAAAACCAAGACTGAGCCAAGACGAGAACGAGAACGAGAACGAGAAGATGAACATGAGCAAGAAGAAGAGTTTATCTCAACGTCTTCAACTTCATGCACATGTTATCCCTCGCTCTAATAAGTCTTCTGTGACTGTAAGCTTTATTTTCTTGGACGGCAAGATTGTGGAACTCTTTGGAATCTGATTGCTTTCCTACATCATGTTATTTGAATATTTATAAGTCTAAGATTAACATATCTCTTGGCTTGACACTGTTCTCTTTTTTGTTTCGTTTTTCTTCTTTTTATCTTCAGAGTTCTAAATACTTAGTTGCATTATACCATGTGTGTTTCTTAACCATGTAAAAAAGTATTCCTCTAGTCTTCAGGATGGTTAGGTCATGTATACGTGAAGAATAATAACATTTGGGCAGCACTGTGTTTTCAGGAGGTTTTTCGATTCCTATTTAACAAATCTTTAGCATTACTGTCCAGAAGTGGAATATTTACGCAGCCTTCCAGTTTCATTAAATAGATTTATTAACCTTGCTTTCCTGAAAATTTAGCTCTTCGCTCCCATAAACATAGGCTGAAGACTCCACTAATGCATCTGGAATGTAATGAAAATGGCAAATGAAGCCAATCTTGGCTTTGTTAAAATTGTCAGCTCACACAGATGTCATTATTAAAGACAAAGTCATTTCATTGTAAACCTCTCTACGTGGCTTTCTCTTAGTGAACAAATGTAAAGATCTCCTAAGTGATTAAACTGTGATCCATGTTATATACTAATACAAAAGTTCATAATCCTAGTTAGTCTACGTTCTTGTATTGTTGGATGGTATTTATCTGCCAGATGACCAAGATTTAAAGTTCTCTGGCAAAAGTGTATATTAAAAATGTTTCATTCTCTTTTCTGTCATTAAATCCTCTCTTTCATCTAATCTTTATTATTTTTGGGGGAAAAAATTTGAAAAAGCAATGGATTAGAAACGATTTGCTGCTTGTTTTGCTTTTTAATATTCCTATTTCAACTCAAACTAATCTTGATGGCAATAATACTCACTATTTTAAGAAACACTTGTTGTTGTTGGAGTATGGGAACTTCTGCGATAAGAGAAAAAAGTAGATTATCCGTCAGTCTTGTATATTCATTTTGGATGAAATGAATTTTCATGTTTTTCGCTAAGGCTTCAAATATTAATGTTTCATTTAAGCGAGCAAATTTTATTATTTCTACAATCTACAAAGCGATTGATACATAAGTAGTTTTTTTATTACCAAGAAACTATTTTACTTAATAAGAGGGGTTTTTTTCTTGCCAGACTGCTGACAGTTGGATTAGTCACAATTTCTTTGTTTGAATGCCAGCTGTGTCTGTGCCAGCAACTGAATCTCCGTTATCGGCTCTTGAAAACAGTAAAAGTCCGAAGTTCTCTTTAAACATTTGGATGTAACATCATATGCAATGATAATTTTTGTGATAATGTGGCATTACCATCCTTTTTTTTTTATACATGCTCAACCAGAAGTGAGGTTGCTTTTTTTACCACACTAAGAGCTCATTTTGTGTTGTTCTTTTCCAACACTCCGTATATTCCAGCCTATAAAATCAAGTGTCTGTGTCTCTGTGCGTGGCCAAGTCCTTAAGAGTTTTATTTCATCGCTAAAACAGAAAGATCTAAGCTATTCTGTAAGGCAAAGCTGTGTGTTCCTTTCCATTCATGGTTCATACCTACATTATTATCTCCAGGGTTGATGTGGTTAAGTGATTAATATTCAAAACGTTTTGGCCTTTGCTACTGCAAATCACCAGCAGAGGGTATCACTGAAATATCACTCTAAATATATCAATATTCTATTTATTTTAGAAAGAGAGTAGTAAGATATATGCTAATATGTGCTGCTTAGCCTCACCTCCAATGTACTTATTTGTTTTTCAATAAAGAGCATGTCTATTTGTCCAAAACATGGGAAATGTATTTGGGATCTTATTCTTTTATCTAATAAGAATATTTATGTACGTGATGGGTTTTTAATTTTTTTAATACGCTACTAAAAATGCTTCCTAATAAACATGAGTTTGTTAGGAGGCACTTTGTTACCATGATTAGAACTTTGATTTTCTGAGATATTTAAGATAAGAAAGTGGCTTTGCAAAATTTAAACTGTATCGATATAAAAATGTCCTAATGGTAACGTTTTTTCTTTTGATTTTTAACACCTGTTTGTAAAGAGTATGGATATTTTACGCTTGAAATTTGTAATGAAGTAAACAGAACTTCTATAAATAATAAAGCAAATAAATGTTGTAGTCATAAAGCGTTTGTTGTAATTTTTAAAGTGTGATACAATAAAAGGCTTATAGAATTTTCAAATTAACACGAATATTTATTAGAATATAGTATTGTTTTTATAAGGATAGGAACTGATACCTATGTACCATGTATTAACATAAAAACAAACATCAAAAATAAAAAAGCAACGTTTTCTAAAGTAAATAAATATATTATTTTTCTCTAGAAAAAAAGGATTTATTATCCAAAAGGGAAGTGCCAAACTTTGCAAACCCAAGTAAACAATTACTTGTTCTTTCTTGTACAATGTCATTAAAATTTCAAAGAATCAAACTCAAGTGTTTTCTAGCTATCTTCAATTTATCCATTTTTATTGATACAGTGAGAAATTTTTTCGCAGGCCTCCCCTCATGATGGTAACTAATAGCTTTCTTTTTTTGCTTTGTTAGGTTTCCAATTTTTGTTTTCTTTGGAGACAGAAACTGGTATTTTTTTATTCAAACGCAACGCCATTGACCGTAAGACAAGGCAACCCATCTGATCTCCATCCCCAGAGAATAACACCCGTGGAGGACTATGTATACCGAAAGTCGCAAAATTGTTCTTGAACAACTTGGGAAAGGAAAAATAGTAATAAATAAAACCAATAACATTATTTACTATAACATGAACCTAAATACTATGAGCATTTGTGAAGAAGCAGCAGTCTACGGTATGCTCTCTTGAAGGGTTTGGGTAATAGCAAGAGGGGAAGAAAGCAAAAGAGAAAAGTGTTGAACACAAAAAATAAAAGAATAGAGCTTCAAGCAACTTTTGCGAGGTGAGTCACTGTCAGTCTTTGGTGTTTAACTTTCTTGGAAGGGACGCTTTTCTAACTTAACACTTGTGCCACTTAAAAATGTGATAACTATGACCACATTAAAACAAGGTACAAAGTTGTTTAACGTTTTGCTACTTTTACCAATTAAATCGAACATTCTGGAAGATACATTTTGGTAGGGTTGCTTTAGTGCTTTTTTTCCAGTAAACTTATAAACACAAATTCACTGCTTCTCTGAGGTTCAAAGTATACTAGAAGATATGACTTTCATTATCGTAACAAAAAGTTTATTCCAAATCGAGCAACTGATTAGCAAGGATATTCAGCTCATTAGGTTAACTTTAGCTTTAAAACATTTATCGTAAGTCCACAACTAAAGACCCTGTTTTCTCCAGCTTATGACAATCTTCCAGATGCTACTAATTTTTAATGATGAGATTTTTTATTTGAAAACTAAGTGATTAAATCCTTTTTTTTACCTTGCCCAGTCACTAGTAATCAATAGTTTGAAAACAATCAAACTATTCTATATTGGCTTGAAACACCAAGCAGCACTTCAAAGGTACACAGAAATATATATTTTTGTGATATTTCATCCTTCTTGTACTCTGTCGTTTACAGGTGTAATTCAAATTGTCAAATTAGTTTTCTACCACCTACCTTTATAGCTCGTCTTTTTGTACCATGCTTTCAATATTATCTCTTAGCAGCAGGACCAGAAATTCATTTGTTTTGTACTGAAACTGCTATCTCATTCTCATTTATGTTTTGAGGCACCATGGTTTTCTATTATCTTTTTATCTATGATACTTTTCAAAAACCTTTATTCTTTACTGACAGAGAATTTGTATTCCATTTCATTCAACCAGAAAATTTATTAATTTGACATAATACAAAAAATACTATGAAACAAGACGACCAATAGGGGGCGTACTCATATATAGGCATAGTAATCAGAAAAAATAAAAAGCAGAATTGCAATGTCAAAAAACACATTCAAC
>RDPX01000027.1:2025290-2031455 GCA_003991215.1 Morbakka virulenta
TTACGAGAGATTGCAAAGTGCCCTTCAAAGAACGAAGCATGCGAGCAAAGCAAGCTTGCTAACCGAGATGTTAACGAACTGATATTAAGAAGGGGTTCAGAGCCCCCTCGTGGCGTCTGGGTCAAAGACCCATAAATTTTCACATTTCGGTCAAAACTAAGATCCCCTACAGATTACAAACAATGGACTTGCAGGTATTTTCAGTAAAAAAACCCTGGCACAATGGTAATTGGGGTAGAAGCAATTACGCCCCCGAACAGTACAAACGAATAATTATGCTTACCAGTGGTATCCAGAATTCTGCAGCCGGTACCTTGAGTTTAGGTTTCAAATACTCCTTACTGTGTACACAAAGCAACAAGCAACTATCTATCAGAAAATAATACGATTCTACGTTTGTTCCTGTAGTGTAAACAAGTTTCATTTGGAGATGCTTGCTTAGCTCGAAGTACAGGTAAAAATTTCTCAAGATGTCAATATCTTCTCTCATTTGTAATCAGCGTTGGCAACTGCAAAAAAATCAACAGGATCTGCTCGCTTTATTTGGAAAAAAGGTGTCCAAGTTATTCTAATCTGCTTCACAGTTGAAATTAAATACATTCAAAGGTGACTAATTAAACAGAATGTGTGTTCTGCATTTGCCATGATTCCAGGATTAAGGAAAAGAAGCTTGGAGATTTGAAAAGGGTACTGGTGAGCTTTTGATCTATTTTTTACTCTTGAGTTTTGAAAAATATCGTTAAAATTGACAATACCATGTCAATGTTTAAGCAGGATTCTGAATACTGACACCTCGAAACTTAGATGGAGACTATCGATGTCCCGATAGTAATATTTTTCCAGATATATTTTTGCTTTGTCGTATCCTTATTTCCAAAACTTTTAAGCATCAGCTCTTCTAGATTTTGAGTAGCTTAAAAATTTATAAGCGTTAATTTTGCTTCTGCCGATGAAGTCAGTTCGGCCAGAGCTCTAACATATTTTCGACGGTTATCGTCTCCTGCACGAGGAACCTTGGCTTAATGGTCAGTGCCACCGTGACCACGAGCTTCCGGGTCGATTCAAGAGAAAATACTTCACAGACAAAAAAAGCATTCGTTGACGTCGGAAAGGGCATCTGGCCAAGGAATTTCTCACTACCAAAGTCCCTCTGAAAGGCACCGCCTAAGCCCAGCAACTGGAAACAAGGGCGTTTAAAACCAAAAATAAACAAAATCGTTCCCAGATTGGGAAATTCATTGGCTTGACAGTGATAAACTAAGTTGAGAGTTCTGGGCGCCACCAGGTTTCCGATTAATTAATATTACCGTGCTTCAGTTATGAGGAAGTCAAGAACTAAAACTTTTGTCGCTCCCGGTTATTTTAGATACTTGAACTGCAAACATGGGGGTATCGTGTTGCTAGTGCACACATTTTTGTCTCCAGGATTGTTTTTGACAAATTATCACCGTTTTCAAAAATAAGCCTTCCTGGACAACGTCCAAAATGTTGAAAAAGCTTTCATCTGGCACTTGCAGCCGATTATTTGTTCCTACACACAGGTTCTATTGGCAACAAACAACGCCTTGTTGCTCCATTACCTTAGAATAAGTAGCCAAGACTTTCGAAGTGCAGAGGACTGACAGCCCAACTTGTTTTACCTAATTTTGTAAGCCCAGATAAAAAGTGGAATAGCACATGCACACACACACACAAAATTAAATCAAAGAAAAAAACTCAATTTTACAAGCTCTTGCATTTTAATAATCTTAAACTTCAGAACCACACCCATGAAAAACATATCAACAATTCAAAGAAGACAAGTATACTTAATCAGTAATCAATATATCAGAGAACATTACGTGGCTCATCTTGTAAATGCATTCACAAAAGAAACTGTTTTTAATATTTGTAGATCTGATCACAAACAATAAATAAGCACATCATCAGAGAACAGACATCAGAGAACAAAATGGCGGTCAGATTGCTTCGTATTTTGAGGTTTCGTACTTAATATTTTCGGGTCAAACCAAACCCTTTTTTTAAAAGCCAGCCGGAGGGGTTTCCGGAACCCCCTGAACCCCCCTCTAATCCGTCTCTGTTTACTAGCCAAAACAAATGCATACAACTCATTGCGCATAGCAATGAGTTGTATGCATTTGTTTTGCCATAGCGGATTTTTACCCTTGCATATTGTTTGTACCATCATCGTAGGATTGCCAACGACCTTGGTTTAATAAAAGAGGTGACCTTAAACTTATGTCTGGTATTAAGTATTGTTATTGCTCTTTCACACTGTCGCCTGGTGCACTGGATCTTTGTATGGACCTAAGCCCTAGTAGGTCTATTAAAGTCACGCAAAGGAATCAGGCAAACTGCAACCATTTTCTTTGACCGACATAAATTGTTTACGAGTACTACTAGGTTTTAAACTTAAAAAGTTACAAAAGTGTCCAAACAACAAAGTTACAAAATTTAATGACGACTTAGAATCTCCGGGAGTAAGGACGACAAAAAAGCTCTACGATTTATCTTCTCATTGATGTAGATCTTTACATGGATGATTCTTTTTTGCCGTGGAATACACAAAGTGCGGGAGATACAAAAAAGGAGAAACAATATTATGCCAACTTTAAGTTGTTAAAGATAAATTTAGCTCAAATTGATTTCATCAAAGTACAGAAAAAACAAAGCAAAAGAAAAAGTGACTAAAAATCCGTGGACTAGAAAACACCACCAAAAGAATATACTAGTAAGATTTGTAAATATCACTATAGATATCTCCAAGGATGTCATATACTATAAAAATGGTATTAGGACCCTGTAGCTAGTAAGCCTTCATGTAGAGATCAAACATTTTTATTATTAGATATTGACAACCCCTTATCTTGTTAATCACAGAATCAACCCTTTACATGATACCGTAGTCTGAATCAATCTTCAGTAGACAACAGTATCATAATTTAGTGTACCCCTTATACCAATTTGGATTTCTCACCATCATGGTGCCATGCTTCATTTTAAGTAGTCAAATACTTTGCATTACAGGATAAGCTGTATATAAAAGGTAAGAAAATAAAGGGTTTAAGAATCCATTCATGCACATTCTGAAAACTTTAAGGAGGTTAGTACACACAATAACAAAGTTTTAAGCATAAAGTTAATTATGTATACCATAAAAGTTATTAAATTTACGTATTTGTAAACAAAACCATTTCCCTCCTTTCTTTTGGGTGTCAAAACCTTTCAATAACTATTTTATTAAAGTTACTCAATGTCCTTTTCCATGGATAACATTGTTACAGCATTTAACCTGCTCTTAGTCATGGTATTTTTAAGAAAGATTTTTACTCTTTTTAAAGAACACTTTTCTGCCTCAGCAGAAGTCAATGGAGTTGTTACCAAAATGATTAATGGTGTTACTACTCCTTGAAGGTCATCCCCTAATTATTTTTCTGAACAAACTCGAGTAGTACCAAAGCACCACAGCGTTGCTGAAATTCAAGGCTTAGGTAAAGGACAGACAATTAAGATTCTAGTTGAACTTGGTCAACCATTAGATATCCTTCTACAACATCCTTTAAGAATTGATTGGGGAAAGTTTCAGTATACGTTTTAAACTATTTTGCATTTGCTAATTTGGCAGGAAGTAGATGCCTTTGAAAAGAAAACCGAGAAGTACAATGTGATAAAATAACATCACACGCTTCTCTTAATACCTCCATTGGGCTACACTCCCCCTCAACTTTTGTTGCATAGCATTTTTTTGAAACTGATTGAAAAAAATTTTTGGTAAAAAGTTTATTTTGTTACTCGTCTGCATCACATTAAAGTATGACAATGATGCCACTTCTGATGGGCTTTAAAGAAGACACTCTCTATTAGAAATATTCAATGAAACAAAAATAAAATCGAAAAGACCCAATGGATGAAACAAGCATCATCTTAATTATTATCATTATCATAATCATTATTACTACCGTCACATGATCATTTGCTGTCCAGAGTAAAAACGCATTGCAGTAAAAGCAAAGATAATCCCCGGGTTTTGGTTTAGGGTATCTTGACTGCCCCATTGGCTTTTCTTAGATCACGGGCGATTCCTTTATACCATTCCATCTGTAATCTACTACAACATCTCTATCAATGAAATTTTTTGAGTAAAACTCTGATTTAGAACTCAAAATGCCTATATATTATAAACCAAGCATAGTAGAAGCGTAGTAATAGCCATCTGGATTCTTTTTTTTTAATGACAAAGAATGGTTATAAACAAAAAGAAAGGATATACTTTTGCCAAAGTACAAAACTTAATAGAATTAATTATTCAGTGGGTATGACATGCTTCTGCAAAGAAGTGTATGAATTGCTGGCCTCCTCATAATCTGATATCAGTTAAATATACGTTTTTAACTTTATGCAGTTTTAACGAAGTATTAAGATAAAAGACGGTTTGTTATTATTTTTTACGTTGGGGTAATTTTCAAATCTTCTTTAGGTACCAGAGTTGGCATTCATAGACCTCTAAACAAATTAGACTCAAAGAAAAGATATAAGGAAAATATATTCGATATGATTCTAGATTTTCTCACACGTAGCTTTCTAAGTGATGATAGTGGATGACTAGGTATTTGTAAGAAAGAGTTTAAAAGGCTTTTTGTGCCACAAATAGATGCCCCTCGGCTAACAAATATCATCCTCCTTGGCACAATTACAAGAGCAGGCCCTGCGCCAGCTTTTAAAACATATTAATTTCAATCATTTTCCTTTCCATTTTTTCTATTTCCTTCTTATTTCTTTCTTCCAAACGTCCACATTTCATTTTGCAAGGAACTTCACACACACACACACACACACACACACACACACTTCCCCCACGTGAAAGCACTGCTTTGGACTCAAGCTGCTACAGGGATAGTATTCATTTCTTCTTTGGTTTAGACCCTTAAATCTGAAGTGAAAAAGATCTGGGCAGGCAAGGTTGATGACAGGTCCTGACTGGATCCAAGAAAACAAACAAGTGTCAAAGTAAATGGGATTAAAAAGACAGCTTATTTGAGTAACAGAACAGCGTAAGATTTTTTTTGCACGTTTACTAGAACTATTTGAACAGAAAAACTGGAAATTACAAGATTGTATGAGAGGAAAAAAGAGATGGGGGTGTAAAGAAAGAAACGGGTTAGTGGCATCAAAAAGTAAATGGGAGCGATTCTTAAGTACCATATTTGAAGTATTCAGCTCATTTTTCCATTTCTGTATTTTACTTCCAACTTTGATGTTAAAAGCCACCTTCTGAAAAAGCTTAAATTTTTACCAACAAATATTAGAAGCTACAAATATATTAAAACATATTCAGATTCTCAAACTTTGCAATCGATGGTGAAAATTATTATCCTCGATCTCAATCAAAATGCTATTTATTAGATATTCGCTTGGTTTACAAAATACTTAACCAGGTAATTATCAAATTCCTTGTGTTTGATGATTTCCATTAAGATAAAAGTAGCTTTAGTAGATGGCATGCTAGTAATAGTTGCATAATGAATTTCAAAAGCTTCCAGATTGCACTGCATTCAAGCAGAAAAACTCTAATTTTTGTAAATACCTCCTTGAATTGGAGAAAAATTCCTTTGTAAAAATTGGTTTAAAGCAACTTCATGCAGTGATTATTCCTCTTTTCGTATTTTTTGGTGACTTTTATAAAATGCTTAAAGATTTTTAATATACATTTTGCAGAAAACATAACCATAAAATTGCATAAAAACTAACCAGGATGGTTAGAATGTGTAACATTTAATCTCGGTAGTCTCCCTCGTTCTTCTTTATTGACCCTGAAATATCAATTATTTTAGGCAGGTCTTCTTCATTTGATTTTTACTTACCCTTCTTTGTCAAGATAGATTTGCGAAACGTCCTTTGTCAGCCTTACTTTCCGATACTTTCTTTGTCAGCCTCAATTTCCAATATTTTCTTTGTCAGCATTACTTTCCGATATTTTCTATGTCAGCCTTACTTTCCGATATTTTCTATGTCAGCCTTACTTTCCGATATTTTCTTTGTCAGCCTTACTTTCCGATATTTTCTTTGTCAGCCTTACTTTCCGATATTTTCTTTGTCAGCCTTACTTTCCGATATTTTCTTTGTCAGCCTTACTTTCCGATATTTTCTTTGTCAGCCTTACTTTCC
>RDPX01000027.1:2039398-2077788 GCA_003991215.1 Morbakka virulenta
TCATTGATTTCAACCCTCTTCCACCTTTTTCTCTCTTTAAATATAGACGTTCATCACTTGCTAGTCTCCCTAACATGTTCTTTTCTCTTAGCTGTCTTTTAATTACCTGATCCAATTCTTTTAGTTTACCAGTGCTGAATTTACATATATTCATTGCATACCCTGCCACTGGTATCACCTTCATGTTGATTGCCTTGATTAAATTTGAATCGTTTAATTCAGTATTTACAAGCATTTTTAGTCTCTTCAAAATCTCTTTCTGATGAATACACTCTTTGTCTTTATACCATCAGCCAGCTCAATTCCCAGGAACTTGTAAATTTCATTTTCATCCGGATCCATGGTCATCATTCTCTCTTCCAGTACTTCGAGTCCTTCTTCTTCTTCTTCTTCTTCTTCTTATTATTATTATTATTATTATTATTATTATTATTATTATTAATTGTTTATTCAAATTAGCTATTTCAAATAAATGTTTTCGGTATCAATATAGGAGCTGAGTAAAATACCTAACTAATAAAAGGGTTAAAACGCTTTATTAAAAGTAAACAGAAAAAAGATTGTAAGTGTTAGATAAATATATAAAAAATTGAATGGTGTCGAGAGAAAAAGTTCAAACAAACATGAATAAGCAGATCAGAGAAACACGCAAGACATCAAGCGAAGACAAAAAATAAAATTAATTTTGTATAAAAAAAAATATGCAGGGATGGTGGGGGGACAAGACACTTGCACCTGGTGCAAATGCAACAGCCAAATGCGCTAAAAAGCTGTTTTTGAGTGTTTTACTTGTGTTTTAATTAGAAGAAATATTTTTTTGTTTGTTAGCAAAGAAGATCCGTATTTAAAGCCCAACCAAAGAATTAAATTTGATTTCATAATTAGGGAGGCTGGAAAAAGCCCCTGCCCTCAATCTTTGTTATTGATATTTACCTCCCCCAAGGAGGCTAGGTTTTTGTTGAAACGGTTTCTCAAAATTCAGATCACGTGATTATTTTTCTGTTGCACCAGTGTCCATCAATCTTATCGTCCTCGGGCTTTTTCACAGCTGCAATGTTTTATTTGTATCCTTTAACCGGAGCAACTTGTAGCCCAGATTTCTGCATTAAACTTCCTTTACTTAGAAATCATGCGAAACAAACACCCTGAGTTGGATTTGCCTGGGAGAGATGCTTAAGTGATATTGATAATTTGACAAATGTCAACAAAAGATAATGATATCGACGTGGACCAGATGATAAATGTTCTTGCTCCTGGAAATAAAACCAGAATACGGTAAATTGACATATTTAATGGTACAGAAGATTGAAATTCAGACATAAAAAGATCATTCAGAAATTAGTGATGATGGATTTAATGATATGAAAGGCAAAGACGAAGAATTGTATTCAATACCTGTTGCATCTGATAACGAGGAAGAAATTGTGAATGCTTAGGTTACATATCGTACGTATGGTTCAAAGTTTATTACCATTTCATAGCATGCTTTTCTAAGTATCACATGACCCCACTGTCAAACTTTGTGACCTCTTGATTCTTTTAATGTACGTGCTAAACATTGCGTTTTATGCTTGTCAAGTTTTTTTGTGAAATTCATTAAATGGGGGTAGTTCACAATAGAAAGGTGTGGTCAGCAAAAATGTTTCAAACCATTTTATTCTTTTGGAGTCTTGCCGCAACCTGTCCGGTGCACCTGTCACTTAATAACTTTGATCCGCCCCTGATATGTATTCATAAATCGTTTAAGTTTACTAAACAGTATTTCATTTCTTGCTAAGGCAGAAAGGGCATAAAGGAGAAGCGCTTCTTCCTAGTTAAAAGATTTATTTTTTTCTATTTCAAGTAGAAATTTTCAAAATAAGTCGCAGAGCAAACATTCAAGATACTATGACGTAGTAAATCTCGGACCCAGACTGCTGATTAAGAAATGTCTTCCCAGTATTCATGATTTTCCTGCACTTCAGATAATAAAACTGTAATTTTCCCCTGGGTATCTAATTATGCTTTCATAGAGTATAATCAATGTAAAACTTTTCGTTTGCAAGACTTTTTTTCTTTATTTTGAACCAGCCATGGGGTTTGTCGTGGAGGACAGAAAACACAAATATGTACAAAAAGGTGTACGAAACTATAAGTTTGTTTTCAAAAGTCTCATTGCACAAAGAAAAAAAAATGATAAGATAAAAATTTAAAAAATATCTTTTTTTAGATTTTATTTTCAATTATTAAATGCAATGTCGTACCTCGAACTAGCTAATAGTTTACATTGGCTGCCTTGATTACTAATAGCAGATGCTACGAATAAGAATATAGCGTTTAAAATGGTTAAATATGGTTAAACCAATAGTTTCCGGATATAAAAATTGCTTCATTTAAACTATTAGTAAGTGAAGGCTAGTAAGAAAGAAGATAGGAATTTTTCAATGGTTGGTTGTGACAGAAAAATGTATTGTAAATACAATGAAGGATGATGGGGGGAAATTCTGAGATGAGATAGCACTGGTGCATTTCATTCCTGTCTAAGATATCTATCACTAAAAGCTTATATATTTTCCAACATGTTGGATGTTTTAAACATGCATTTGGTATGCTTTTGCTAGCTCTTTTAAACCCTCTTTAACATATTAAACGTTTTGCTTGGTCTTTCCTAATACACCACAAGAATTAATAGTTTCATGAAAGTATTATGGTCAAAACCTTCTTGAAGAAACTGTTCCAATTCCTTGCTAGTATCATTTGGATCAAGACATGAAATAGATTGTTCTTAATAGCATTAATCGCTCATGCCTTGTTCGAAATTCATACCTCTGTTTGTAGATTTAGGATCTTTAATTCGTGTATGAGGGTCTTCTTTTACCTATACTTTTTACACCTCCTATACTCATATACCCTTATACTTAAATAAGAAGGCATAGAATAGCATAACATTTTCATTTTTAACACATTTCTTATGTCAATCTAGTTGAACCATTCCACCCTATTCTTAACTTATAAAATGTAGCCTAGTTATCCGGCACTATCAAAACCACGTTTTCCGCCTACGGTAGCCTGGTGTCTAAAGCCACTCAGCCTGTTTCTTAGATAAAATAACTTGTTCCATTGTGCCTTATTCCATTCTACTGACAAAGCCTGATGCCTGGCAATTTTTCAGTTTAGAGATCTATTGATTGTTGACTCAGATGCACAAGTATGGAAGACTTTTTCACCCTTTTTGTTGCTTTTCCTTCAATCAGTAACAGTATAATGACTTTGTGAAATCTGTAGTAATGGTTTCTGTTAAGTACATTCCCACAGTTTCCAGCGCTTTCCTCCTTAACATATCTCCCCAATTGTTACTAAGAAACGCTTTTGCTAAGAGGCCTTTTAAATGCCCTTTTGATTGACTATGCTTTAGAAATATAACTATTTTGCAACAGAAAGCAATTTATATGATTCGAAACAAATCGTATCGGACTAGTAAATACTGCAGTATTTCCTGATTGGATCCAAAGACTGAGCTGTAGATTTATTATTAAAGTACATGACATTGTTCTTATTGTTGATACTTCATCCTTATTTCACTGGTTCTGAAACAACAATTCTGATCTTCTTACTAGCTAATACTACTTTCAAAACACAATACACGGATTGAGGGGTAATAAGATCATTGAGATGACTCTATTCTGAAACTTATACTTAAACAAATAATCTGAATTGAGATTGATCTTGATCTTCTTAAGATCACAATCCTTGACGAAATGGACATAGAACATCAAAGTTATCCTGGAACGACAAATAAAAAAGGAATTTAAAGCTGTTTACGAAAATCTAAAATCTCATTTCGAACGAGAATTTTTACTTCAAATGAACTAAGGACCAACTTACCGTATTGGAAATTGCACTGCAGGGTTAGGAGTGTACAAGTAAAAATTTCGTTGCCAATGGCTTTGTAAGGTTAGTGCAGAAACGTACCTAAATGCCGTCAAAGGAAGGCATTTCAGTTGATTGGTCAACATCAAATATGGAAATACGGTGAAATATGTGAAAGATACAGATATTGAAGGTAATAAAATATACAAAAATAAATAGAGTAAAAATTTATTTTCTCAGTAGAGAATTTTAGCAAGCTCTTGATCTGAATAAGATGTGAACCTCAGCGGTACTGAGGCAAAGGAAAACGCTTAAAATACACAGTGCAGTTTCTGAAGAGATTGGAACGAATTCCATGAGTGAAAGAAGTTAACAGGAACCACGTGTTGCACAGGTATAAACTAACAGTCGATTACATTATCAAGTCCAAGCAATTTGCATTTCCTAAAACAAAAAAAGAGAGCTTAGATTAAAAATTTTTTCATTGCAAGTAATAAAAAATGAAAACAAGACAACGTTAGCCGACCTTCCCTAGGAGAAATATTACACTTGTGTTAAGGGGCAAAAGATAATTTGACATGCTTTAACAGAGGCAGTCAAGATTTGCCTGGCATAGCATGATCAACAACTTGATAACATCACAATATATACCAGGTTATTATCTAAAAAACACCAAAGAAATTTAGTGGAGGATTTTCCCAGCTCCTCGTGTTTGAAATCGACCTGAACTAAGCTAAGAAATCTTATTTGATGGAAAGGTAAATTCTTAGGTAGGTGATAATTTTGAAGTAAGGCTTTCGTATAAAGCGACTATTATCCTTAATATCTTTACATAACCTGCACATAACATGCATATTAGCATTTAAAAGTCTTGACCTTGTCTTTTAAGTCAGGACTAAATAGTGGTTGATTTTAATGAACAATGGGATAAATTGCAGATATCTGAAAGAACTCTGCTTATGTTTTAACCCTCCATTTTTTAGTTGTTTTGAAAGAGTTCCGCCAAAACCAAGCGACTGTGGAAATTTCTGCCTAAAAAGGCATTGACGCCAATGAAAAAAAAATTAATTGAAAATTAGTTTTGGGAAAATGCATGAATTGAATGGTTGATAAATCCGAAAGATAAATGACGCATTAGCTCTAATTCTAAAACAAATGGACGTTTTAACAATTAATTTGCATTAATGTTACCTATATGTTGACCTATATCTGTCTTCTCCACTTACTGATCCAGACAGATTGAGAAAAACAAGTCTCTACTGCAAGGTGTTATTGTCCGATATTAATCCTACAACCAGAGAGTCAGACGGACAAAATAAAATAGATGGATAGATAAATTATGTGGACAGGTAAGGAATTTCAAAGGCAGATAGAAACAAAGACATATTAAAATTCAAGACAATGGCTACACAAACAAATGGAGTGGTAAAAATAAATCGATACATTGATCATAGATGAATCTATAGATTGCCAGCCAGACAAGCTGGATACAAAAAGACGAACATATGAATAGACAGCAAAACAGATTGACAGACCGACTGACATGTAGACAGGTATACAGAGATATTTAACGCTTTAATGCATCCAAGGGAAATGTAACAGATAAGCTGGTGTCATTCCTCCATACAAATTTGCTCCGACTACACCTGATAGAAGGCGTCCCAAGAGAAAGAAGAATAAGAATAAATTAAATATGGTTGAAAGAGCCTCAGCATGCTCCCTGCTTTAAGGTTGCTGCACATTGTCAATTATTTCTGCTCCTCTTAAATGACATTAAGAGCTGTTAATATTGGTTAAAGAAAATCCAATTTGAACACAAAATGTGAAAACAGATATTTCGACAGACAATTTCTTTGAATCAAGGCAAGGTAGTACCATGCCTGTAAAATATGAAATGGTTGTAATACTGAATTGAAGACAGCTATTCATTAGCTTCACTAATGTCGCTTATGGTCAACTTATAACATATCATACTGATACCCGGAAAGAACATCTCAAAAACGCTACAAAAATTTCAAGTGGTGTTTTGAGATAAAATATAACTCACAGGAAAACTTGATTTGGTTGGGCGAATGCAAAAAGAAATTATACCTGCAAACTGACTTTCCAGAAGCAGCGTGAGTAAACAGACTTTACGCAATACTAGACGGGGAAAGTCAGATAAAATCGCACAACGTTGATAAGAAATAAGAATTCCTAGGAAATTGTTCTGGGTAAGCGGAGTAAGGAACAAGAAAAGAACAAGAAAAAAGAACAAGAAAAAAGGAAAGCTTAGCAACGACCTAAAGAGGAGAACAGACGCAGTTGTTCGTAATTCGCACTGATATTGACGTAATTCAAATCCAGTGTCCAGCTTCCCCAAGAGCTTGTCAAAGTGTTAAGCAATGAGATTTTCTGCACGATTTTATTAGGGATTCAAAACTCAAAATTTTGATGAGAAAAAAGCGGATGCATTATAGCCACAATGCAAAAATATATTTCGGAAGACCCTTGTGAATTTTTTTACTTGGTAGTGTGTTTCATTGCCTCAGATGGAAAATCGTTGAGAAGCAAGTTCAAGTAGCGGATTAGATCCCTATAGTTAGTTTGACTTATTAAAGTGTGAAAAAAAATTCTTTTTTTATTCCTTCATTTCCTGCGTTTTTGAAAACATTATTTACAATAATTGTAGACTTTTCTTCAATTCTATTGACTCATATTACATATAAGTAATCGTGAATTATAAATAATTCACAATGATCCTGCAAACCAACCCTTCATCAAAACAATGTGGTCCTGTTTTTCAATACTTGTAAACCTGTGTATAATACTGATCAATGAAAATAGTTCTGGGCTATTGTCATAACGAACTCGCCCCTTAATCGCTAATTCTGCCTATAGATAGAGATTTAGTCAATTACAAGAAAACCTCACCTCTCCTCAGCCGTCTTTCAGGACGCACCACATCGCTGACACGAGCTCGTCACTGGATTTTGTTTTTAATTGCCACTCTGAGTTCTTCAACTGTCGCTATTCCAGTATTCTGTAGCAGATTATCTATATACGTCAACTTTCTTCTTCCTCCACTTACAAGAAAAAACATCACAAAATAATTTCAATAATAATTCTGTTTATATCTACTTCATTATTTCATCTCAACTCAACTATTCGGAGCTGAATAAGTTCAGCTGAAATTTGCAGGCTTATTCTCACCAATACAATGTAGTTTCTAAGACAATTGTCTAATTGGATTATTAAAAACAGGATGTAACTTATCCTTTTAAATGTTGTAAACAAATGGGCCAATTTTCTCAATCTTTGGTTAACACTGACGTTGATATTTCCTGAAACTATAAGGTATTAAATATATCATATATAAAATAAGGTTCTAAAAGTAGACTTATACACCATAAAGAGTTAATCTAAAAGAAAAACACAACATTTCACGTGAAACGTAATGAACAATAAAATATGTCCAATGAAAGGATATTTTAATGTCCAACTGATAACGTGTATTACTCAAACACCGACTGTATTGTTACACAGAACTAAAATTTATACACCAGGAAATGGCATCCACACAAGGAAGTGAGCAAACCGGCAAATATTAATCATGTATTAATATTAATAATAATATTCATTTCTGGTACTATTTAAAAATTTGAACAGTTGGCGATTCCACATATACCCCCAACATATACTATAATTAATACTATTATTACTACTCACCATATTACTCAATATTACTCAATATGACTACTATTGCCTTACTGTAGTACTTTTTCTCAAAACAATTGCTGTAGTATAGTGTTTTCGCTCGCTTTGCTCGCTCGAACAAAAAACAATGTGTCGTACCTGTAGAGTTATTCAAATTTATCATATCAGTCTTATTTTGTGATAGAAGCAGTTAAAGAAGAGACAAAGCTCAGAGGTTTATCCGAATTTGGACTAGCTTACCAGTGTACAATTTTCGATAAACAATATTAGCAGAGCAGTGACCTTTGATTGAAGAAAAAAGGAATATTGACGTGAATGGCACTTGGGGTCCCTTACGCTTGGTTGTACTTTAATCGGCAAATAATATCAGTCACCAAAAGCAAAGGCCAAGATATAGTCTACTCCGGTGCAGAAGAAAAGAAACATCACGTCCTGGTTGTTGGAAACATTTCACTTTTGATCAAGATGGTTAAGCTTCTTAAAAGCAAACCTTGGTTTATACTTAACCTAATGAAAGAAACTGAAGTGTGGAAAAATTTGCATCACTGTGTGCTGGTTGATCTAGACAATTTAAAGCTTCTAACAAACCTAGGAACGTAGTGGAACAACCTAAAACCAGAAAAGTTAAACCGGCAAATAAGTGCTTTCTAGGAAAAGACTAAAAGGAGAAAATCTAAAAGAAGGAAAGAAGAATGACAGTGAATGATATGGAGAAGTACAGACAGATGAAGAAAAAAATTGTGGGAAAATACAAAAAAAACAAGGAACAATGGTTGGAACAAAATTGTCAAGAACTTGGGGGGCCGAGGAATGAAATTTCAAGGGAGATGTTCAAGCTAATCGAAGAGTTTGCACGAAAAAGGCCTTCTTACCCTTCAGCATGTATTACATTTCAAGCTAGCAAAGTCCCTTATGGACCAAATAACGTTGCTAATGAGTGGATTGAGTATCTCGGTCAGTATTTTGACGTGTCACAATAGAAGATAAACATGTGATGGCCCCGACCAGTCTCTCTGGCCAAAAATAACAAGAGACGAAGTCCGAAAGGCGTAAAGTGGTATGAAGGGCAAGGGTGCAGATCTAGACGGAGTAAATGCAAGACAGTAGTTGATATACAGGCAGCCTTTCAAAAAACATTTATGACACCTGGGATATACCCAGTGACATGCTCAAATCAGTCCTTGTAAATGTGTCTATAAACCCAAACAAGCTTAAGTATGTCAGATCAATAACTCTTATGAATCATGACCTGTTACTAAAGATTTTACGCAAGCCCTGCCTTGCAAGGGTTTGTTCTGGAATCCTGTTAAGCCATAACGGCTCCATGCCTTACGGAGGACAAGAAATATTCTTTTCATACTTGGAATGCTCAGTAAAAGAAGCATTCAACAGCAATAGAACATCTACACGTGCTTCATAGACTACAAGAAAGCTGTTGACTGGTTTTCTCTCCAAAATGGTCTAAATAGATAATACTTACTGCCGTCTCATTCACAACCTCTATTTCTAAGAAAACAGCAATCAGGTTATCGAATAATCTGACTGATTAAACTGCTATCAAGCGAGGAGTGTGAAAGGTTGTTTCAAGTGTCTAGATTTCCTTAACTAGTGCAAAACGAACATTTTAGGATTTCTGGAGGATGTTAAGTGTTTTTTTAATGGCGCCCATATCAATAACGTCCAATATGTATATGAAATTCCACTAATGAGTGCAACAAATTGTGTCTACAGAGGTTACATGATGCTATTCAGTAGACCCCTTTGAAAGAAAGTCTCGAAATAACCTCCATGCAAATGTTTTGCATGTTTATCTGAAAAGAAAAAACAGCTCCTGAAATACAGCCTAAAATGTAAAGGCATCGCGAATGATCAGATTAGGTCGCTCAACTATCTCGGGTCACTTACATGGCAATTTTAAAGCAGGGTTAAAAACCCATAAGGAATGGCTAAAAATTCCTGTAAACGAATAGCTACCACTCGAAGGTCAAAGTACCCCGTTATACTGAAGAAAAGAATCTTTCAATACTACGTCTGCTCTATTATCCTTCTGTAAAGATGCAAAGCATGAACATTTTCTGAGTAACCAACTAAGAATCTGGAAGCTGTTAAAATGAGGTTTTACAGGGAATGCCTTGCATCTCCTACACAGCATACATACAAAAATTATATCAGTGCTTCAGCGGACTGGTCAGAAATTGAAACTCTTCCAAAACCGTCAAAAACCCTAGACTCAGATTTACTGAGCAGATCATTAGATGAGACGAAATCGAAAGTAATGGCCTTCCTAGCCAATCCTGTGAGTAGCTAGCCAGGAATTACAAAGACCACGTTTCCTCGCCCACATCGAAGAGGACACTGACCTAAAACCACAATGCTAGAATGAAACCTGCAACATATCGAAGGTGTTGTGCATCGTAGTATCAACAACCGGATCCATCAAGGCACCGATAAAGAAAGAAATTCATAGTTGCTTCCATTTAAGGGCAGTTCTCTAGTACTTTGAATAAGACATTTTATGTTTAAGACCGAATATACATCTGTTATGTGTGAGATGTAAAGAAGCTAATTTCATCTCCCTTGAAGATACAAAACTAATTAAATCAAATTTAAATAAATTCAAAAGATAACTCTGTATGTAACATGAATGGAATAATCTAAAACAAAGACTCTAGATGTCAATAAATGTGAACAAATATAAGGAGGTAAGGGAATAGCTAATCGTGTTTAGATCTTTTACTGCTTCCCAACTAGTATTTTAATTCTAAATGAAAATACTATGTTGTGGATTGGTAAAAATCTATATTCAAGGTATTATGAAAAGTCAGCATATCGTCTGACATATATACATAGTATCACTAAAGATAATTACAATTAATAATTCACTTTAACAGATGTGCATCCCAGCTTTTCATTTGAAAAGCTCTTGACCTTGGACAATTACGAGTATCATACCAAATCAGCTGTATCAGCTGATTTGAAGTTAAAACATTTTGAAGAACAGTCATGCCGAGTCTTTTTTTGAAGTACGTACAAGTGCAAGATGTTTCTTAAAGCCACCTATACAAAGCGAGGATTAGCAAAACGTATGACGAATATTGAAATGCACCAATTCCTCTATGCTAAACATTTGACATCTGCACCGCGACAAACATTTTTGTAATCGGTCCTCGACGCAAGGGGTGACTTAGATACATGAATAGTTCAAATGCCCTTTCAAGGTGTATGGTCAATTGAAGTGAAAATTCTCTTATCCATTGCCTAAAAGAGGGTCAATCATGCTATCCCGTCCTGGAGGTGCTCAATTTTCAGTCAGCGATTTTGAATGAACCAGATATCAACCTTTCTTCATACTTCTTTTTTGTTTATCATACGTTTTGTTTATTTGCTTCTTCTATAATGTAATAGAGAGTTTGTCCATTTGTCTAAAAATCTAAATGAAGGGCCCCCAAAACGTTGTTTTGAGTGAACAACCCTCAAATCAAGCTGGCCTTCTATTGAGCCCTTTATGTTGAACTTGTTATTAATAATCAGTTTTACTAATTGCATTTCGTTAAGAACAAAGTCTACTGCTTTCTTGTACCTAATTCTGGGGTCTGACGTCAGTTCTTCATAGATTGACTTGTCTACTAATACTTCTAAACAGGCAGATATATATAAATATATATTTTACTTTGTCTAGGCTCATTTGATAACAATTGTTTGCTCGTATTCAAGGGAATTTAGCACTTTTCTGTACTTTTTAAGTATGTTTGACCATTTCATATCTTCGTTATGAACAAGGGAGGTTTTTCTTGTGTTAGATACAACATTTATAATGGTAGTGAGACCTTGGTATCTATATTTTATTTAACGTCATTGTGAACCAATTAAATTATGAAACTTCTATGCTATTCTGTGAAAATTTGGTATCATCAATAGGGTCGGAGGAAATATTTTGGTTGGCATTATAAAATCATTAATATAGCTTGAGCCTGCAAATGAATTATAAAAGTCGCCACCTAGTACTTCTTTATCTATATCTTTCTTGGAAGGGGAGAAAGAAAGAGCAAGTTTGAAAACTCCTTTCCCTGCTGGAGTTAATGTTCTTTTTGACAAATGTATAAGCAATATATTCGTTGGAAAATGATGTACCTTGAGGATGATTTTTTTAGAGGATGTAAAATGAAAAATTGTTTCTTCACTCGTAGGGAGAGTGGGGATTAAAGATAAATTTTTAATTAGTGTCTGAAGTATATCTTTCTTTGTATATCATTTTGTTTATCTTCTGTGTCTGCAAATGTTGAAAAATGTGTCTGAAAAGATTTTATTACCAAAAATTGAAAAATACACCTAATGGTAACAAAAACAGCCTTGCATTTTTACATTTGTAAATCACAATTTCAGTTGCATTTAAAAAAAAGATAAACTGTGGCAAAAAGCTATAATCAAAATTCAAAAATATTCTAAGTAAAAAGAAGAGGTGTTTAATATCAAATTGTAACTGGACTCAATCGAGCACGTGCTATACCTTTGAATGCTGATGGTTATTTCTAGTAATGTTTATCAAAAAGTAACATACAATTATTTTATTAGAGTTGTCCATCTTAGTCATGACATCTTAAAAAAAAGTTAAAATAGTGAATGTTGTAAAATTTATTTGTTACCAAAGAAAAATTTACATGCCTTCGGTGTAGGATTTATTCACCGCTTTCTCTACCTTATGTTAATTGACATAGTGAAGTGACATGAAATTTTTAATATAAAAATAGCAAGATGTTTATCGTAAAAATAGTTATTTAGTAAAGACTCTCTTTTGTGTTGATCCGTGTTTTGTGGTCACTATACATTTTCAGTATTAAGTGGCAAGATGTTTATCATATAACTGCGCATTTTTAATTTTGTTACATTTTAGCGTTAAACAATTGTAATTATACCCGAGAGTCACAAAAAATACATCTGCTGCTCTGTTAAAGCTAGCTCTGCCATTCCCTGAAGAAAATATGGAGCAAGGGGAAGAAAAAACTAAGAGTTGAACGCATGTTTCTATAAAGATTGTGTTTCAAACGTCTTTTCAGTGATTCCCAAATATAAATCAGTTACCCCTTCCACTATTAATGTACACAAGTACATATACGTATAAACACACACACACATATATATAATATATTATATATATATATATATATATATATATAAGAACTAATTCAAATTGGGACAGAATTATTTGTTTGAATTGCATGAGTTTTCGAATTATAGGATCTTAGGTCTTTTGACCTTACCTTTTATGAAAACGAATGGCTGGGGTGAAAAAATGACGTTTGATGTTATATAGATTATATAGCGCGTATCTCTTTATTTTAAGATAGAGTTTAGTAGACGTGTGCCAGCTGAAGAACATGAAAGGTGAAGCGGTGAAGGAATGAGAGCAAAATATTACTCCATCTGTGATTGACGCATTTATCATTGTCAATGTTGGTTAATTTTTTTATTCCAATTTAGACAATAATGGGTCAAAATCTGCATCTTTTAAAAACAAATTAAATTTTGAAAGTAGCTCCAAAACGTCATCGTCTTTTCTCAAGAAAGACAGGTAAACAGGGTGTCTTCTTTACCATCACTGTCAACCTCCATCATGATGCACCATGATGCAATGATGCATCATACTCAGGTAAAATCAGATACTTTTTTTTTTTGCAGTCGAGGCTAGCTATTTTTTTTATGGTAATACAAGCGTCAGAATCAATTAGGCCAGTTGCATTTAACTTAAAACGAAAGGGCTTAAATTTGAGAAAGCATGTTATTACTTGAAGAAATATTTCTTCTCTACTTTCGTTACAGTAAAGTGATCTTCAGGCAACAAGTTATGTCTTACCATAGCTTCAAATCTTCACAATCGTCGTAAATTCTCTTAAATCTATTCGTATAATTCATCTGATGTTACTTGTAAAATATCAATCTCACATTCGTTTTTCCCTATTTATACCTTTCGCTATTCTGGAATATTCAAAAAGTAAAACAATTAAAACTCTAAGTAATGATATTTTAAATAGAAAATGAAACAATAAAGTTAGGGACGTCAGCGATAAATTAAAACATTCTAGTTCTGAGTTTATTTAAAAGATGATTAATTATTCAAAAAGCTTCATACTTTCTCGGGAAACTCATCATAAACTAATTTAGGATTGATCTGACGAGATTGATCCAGGTTCAATTCAAAGTCGGACATAGAGTGATCCTCATCTATTAAAGGCTTCTGAAGGGATCACCGTCGTCTCCACACCATGTTCATGCGGTTTTTCTGAGACGCCAGCTTTCCGTAAACAATTTACAACTGCCTGTTTACTGACGTCATCCCAGGAGTTCGTAAGCATTACAATAGCCTCCACTCCTCTTATGATGCAAATAACAACTAAGGACCAATACTTGGCCTTTAAAGACATGCAAAATGTAGGGATGAAAACCCCAATATAGGCTTTGAAATTTATGACATAAACATTTATGTCCTTACGTTAATCTATAGAACAGGGATTTCAGGTGAGAAGATGACAGCTTTCGAGCATTGTAATAACAGTGCATCAAAAACTGTGGTAAAAATATTTTACAGTCACTAGAAAATTCTGGAAAACTATTAATACAAATTCAAATGGGAATATCACTTTTCGTTATCATTTTCCCGCACATTTTTTTTACATCTCTTGTCATTTTACCGCATGACTGAAACCTCTATATATAATATGAAAAAGACAAAAAAATAGCGCTAAATTTATGACTTTCATGTAAAATGAAAACAGTTCACAAAACAGTGTCATTGACAAAGTCAAATATATGTATAAATAACTTCAAGTGTAGATGTCTAATCATTTTAATATATTTTGCGCCTTCCTCAAAGCTAATCTTGCAAGGAATTTGCAATTCGTCTCCGTCTCCATAGCGGTCTCTTTTCAGGTTACCGCGTATACCAGGATTTTACAATCTTAAAATCGTAGAAGTCCTATAAATTTTAGAAATTAACTGATTTTCGATAAATGACATGGAGGTCCATGCCAAAAATTATGTGGGAACCCTGTATACATTCTTGTATTCTGTTTTTGCATTTGTTCTTTTCTCCATTCTTGTATATTTGTAGTATGTTGTTCTTGTACTTGAAAATCCCCTACAATAAAAATGGTAAAGGTATACTATGAGAAAAATAATGTCAATGATAATAAATCTCTACAGTCAAACACGATGTTTAAAATGAAACCGTTTTTATGAAATGTCTGGAGAATCAAGGAACATGACACTTGAAATAACGGCATCTTGGAAAGAGACGGTACTGCCTACAATACTGTTAAAATACAATTTACGTGAGAGCTACAAAGCAGATGAATTTGCTCTCACTCCATAAAAATTTTACACTTTAAAGAACAAGGTTGTTCAGGCAGCGAGCAAAGTAAGATGCGTTTAACTAGCATGACCGTTTCAAATGCTATTGGTGAACAACTTCCGATGTTTTGGGTTGGCAAATCTGCAAAACCAATATCTTTTGCAAATGTTTCTAAGTTACCATGTCGTTACAGAGCTAAAAAAAAGCCTGGATGAATGGTGCTTTTTTCATAAAGTGGTTAAGACAGATGGATCGTAACTTTGTAAGAAAAGGAGAAAAATTGTTGTGAGAGTAGACAACAATGTAGCACACCCTGATGTAGAAGCAATTTTGGCAATTGACTTGGACTTCTTACCACAAAACTGTAGATTTTGTACTCAGCCTACCGATCAGGAAACCGACACTCATGTTTATTGCCGTTACTTTATTAGTCTCCTTACTATTAGAAACCATTCCATTAATATGGCGGTTAGAATGATAAATTCTTTTGAAATAAACAAATCGTTTTTTTTATTCAGGTGGCAGTTTGCAAATGTGTCAAAAATAACGCAGGGAGAGCTTATTTCAGTTAGTGATTTACAACTTTCAATAGTTGAGAAAATTCCTAATATGGTTTTTCAGAGTGTTTGACAGCAAGTCTGATGTCATGGGATATCACTCGTGTATGAATGAATGAAAACCTTATGTCAGGAAAGTGTTGAAAACACGCCCTGAGCTTGAAAATGTAGTCAATAAATATCCATTTGCTGTAGTTAAAGCCACTCACGTTGTGAGCTGTTTAAATAAAGGAAAAGGCGATCTATTTGCAAGAACTATATCTTACTTTCTAAAAGTGAATCATTTTAACATTGCCAATGTAACAGTTGAAGGAAAGAGACGTACTTCTTTTGAGTGTAACATCGAGTTGGTTTCTCTTTGAGTCAACAGGAACAAGAATTTTGTGATGTAATAACTTTAGATATTAACTAACAATAACAAAATTAAATGTCTGGTTTCAGAAGAGTAACAAATTTTTAAAGAACACAACAAACATCTGGTATCAACAAAAATAAAAACGAGCGTCTGTTATTGTCTTTAATTTAAACCTGGTTTCTTCTCTTATTGAGTTGGGTTTATTTAGAAAAAAGCCAACAAGATTTTATTCAGGATTATAATAAATAAGGACGCCATGGATATAGTTTTCAGCGAAATATTCGAAACATATGACTAAAATTAGCACAAGAGACCGAACAAAAGCTTCGATTTAAATTAGTTCCCGAATTGTCTTAAATTCGAATGATAGAAGTTTTCATGTGAGGGTTTAACAAAATATTCTGAAGGCACCAACAAATTTGTTCGATCCTGAGAAGTTTTAGAACTACAGGAGCTCAAATTAGATGAATTCTACCGTATCTATACATGGTTCGGTCTTTCACTGTCCCACACCTCATCAGTACAGATTAGAACCTCTTAATTATTGCACTCCATACAAAAACTTGAATCAATTGGCATTAAGATAATAATGTTGGACATCGGAGGGGATGCGTACACTCAGAAATCAGAGATTTCATGATTGGCCAGAGTGCGCAAATCACTACTAGGTTAGTGAGCGCAACATATTTATACATAAACAACCAATACGCAGTTACAACGTCCGCACAGAAAGACCTGAATCTACTTATTTCAATTTAGTACAGCTAATCCTGCAGTTCAGAAACCTCAACGCTGAATTCCTTCTTGGCTACTGCACACTGTAGTGTAGGACAAAAAAACATCGCTACACCAAATAATTGCGCGATGTTTACATATAAATGTGTATAACTCAAGATAAATTACACTTGAATTAACCTTAATTCAACACTGCAACGTTTGCTTGATAGTAACAGACGATGACAAACAAGCAATATTTATCATACATACTTTCTTCAGACAATGCATGGTATACTGAGAGAAGCCGTAGCTTTATGATTGACAGACATGCAAAACTGACTTTTTTTTTTACTTTTTCTTCTTTCCACGACCTTAATCAAAGTTTAACAGGATCGGTCGCTCGGTTTTCTTTCTCCGTCTATTGCTTGTATCCAATGACTATTATCTCTGTGCTACCAAATGAGATGAGTTTAGCCTTTGTGAGAAAGAGTTTATAAAACTTTACTACTCGGTAACACCCATAATATGATCACGTTGGACCTTGTAACCAGAGAGAACCATAAAAAAATTAAAAAGATTGATGTCAGATTATTACATTACTTATAACCTTGCTATCTTCGAGTTTGTATCTTTTAAAGTTAGCAAGCCTGTAATCCTAACTCGTTTTTTGACACAGAGCTAAATGCTTCATGGTTGTTTAATGCAGATTTGAAATGGATTAGAGCTTTTGGCTAAATTTTGGGTATAAATTTACAAAATCATAAAGAATTATTGACTTTGGCTAGTTGAAAATGGAACTCTTCTGGTCAGCTTGTATGCACACAAAATACCGTTTATTAACCCACAGCTACTTGGTAGACTTGATTTCTGAGTTCCTTTTAGATCTTTTTCGTGTAAAAAATGTGTCAAAAATAGTGTAGTATTTCACAATTAACTGTGCAGTTAGTTGTTTATCTCCATACATTTCTCGTGAATCATAGATCATTTAAATTTCTTTTTAGAGTTGTGAAGGTTTTTGAAAGTATGTCGGACAGTTCTTTTTAATGTCATCCTTCCTAAAGCAAGGTCTTCAGACCAATTAATAAAGGACTAGTAAGCGCTAGTTCCGGTGATTTTACTACCAAGTGAGAACTGCTATAAAAAAGTTAAATTCTTCCCGAAGAACAAATGTAACCAATCGGCTCCCTAATATTTCCTTAGGAGAAAATATGGACTACCTAGATATCGTTTTAACGTGGTAGGCAGAGACCATTCCACTAATTATACAATACTACATTAGTTTGGACTGTGAAAACCAGTTTAATCAACGACTTAATCCCTGCCGTTATTGTTTTTTTCCAAAATTCAATGTTGTTTCTGTGGAGAGTGCTTCAACCGAACCCAAGACTGAAATTGTTCCTCACCCACCTCAAAACAGTGTTGGCAAGCAACATGACCATTGAGTTTTTAAAAGTTTCCTCCACCCCGAGCTGAATACACAGCAGCTTCTTTTGTGCGAACAGAAGCAATGCCGCTGACAAAGAGGACGAATCAGAATCAGCTATGTAGGCACATTCGAGAGGAACCCAGGAGTGATCGATATCAACAAGCTGGCTTGACCGCGACGTCTGGAGGCAACATGTCAGGTCCCTGCTACTGCTGACATCAGCAAGTATTACTGACTATTTAGTCTTTTGTGGAACTCCAGTAGAAAACATTAGATTCATGTGTCATTGAATGGTCAAAAGATGCAAAAAGAGTCATTAACTCGGTAGCCTTCAGCAACTTTAATTTTTACATGAAGTTTTGGAACTAAAGCCTAAATTTAACTTCCCCAACAAATTGAACACCAAAATCAACATCTACCGTAGTTTTATGATTTTACCTTGGATATTCTTTGGTCATGTAAACTAGCACTTTTGAATTTCAACGTAAACAAAGGCCCGATAGTTCAACGAATTTATTTCAAAGCCAGTACTCGTTTTCAGCTATGAGAAAACACGGTTAAACCTGTGTTTAATATTTGAAAAGACTTATAAGTCAAAAGAGAATTTATAGTTGTTTTAAGTCAAATGAACAGGTGTTAAATGTTTAAAATGCTTAGGTACTTCACGAATATCTTCCTCGCCGTCAAATCTGAACATGTATATTCTAATTATTATTTATTTCCATTGAATTTAATTGCTCTAGTTTTCCAACCAGCAAAAACACAGGCATGCCTGGGGCAATTTAGTATGCAAGAAAAAAGTGTATAATTTGCTTATCCACATTGATGACTTATTCCAAGATTATTTCCTTGCTGATCTGAGATATTTAATAACAGCAGCTTATTGTCAACTTCTTATATAATAATTGGCTTTCAGCTTCGTTTTTTGTAATTTTTTGTCATTCTTAACATTCTAAAAAAGGAATAGCATGCATGGTTTAATCTTACTGTTGATCACGCTTCTTGTTTAGGATATGCGGCTTATTACCGGATTGTTATTAAGAACGATTAATCCATTGGCACCCAAAGCAAGATCTTCCAGATAGTAAAAATATATTAACTGACCTATTAGGCTTATCAAAAATTCTATTAAATAATCTCCTTGAGATCAACTGACATGCAAAAATGTCCTAATAGTAAAGAAACGATATTTGGTGAGTATAACAAGCGCTTAAATAAAGGAAAAGTTCAAATTCTTCTTTTCCGACTGGGAAATTGTTGATACAACATCAATATACCATGAAAAACCATTTTGTCTTATCTTGCTTGGGGATAAAGTGAGGGTACAAAACGCTAAATATATATTTTCTAAAAGCATTATTTTGGGAATTGTTTGTAGTTTCTTATTATATTGCCTCAAAAATTGGATGGGATAAGCAGATCGGACCATGATTTTTTTTTTCATATAGGCCTCGTTTACATTTCCCTGTTGTGACGTTGAATTTCAACGTCACAACAGGAAATATTTGTTAAATTCAAGGCATTGTATTCAGGATTATTAATACAAGAAAATGTGTACACGCCGCATTGTGGAAGAATAGTGAAATAAGAATCTAGAACTTGGAATGGGTTTCAAGGTGTGTCTAAAATCACTTTTATTATTGTGAACCGGGAAACTGTAAATGCTTATATAATTGGATTTGTATAGCCTGAACAAAAATCCTACCCAAAAATTCATTATTGCTTTTATAGTTCAAAGCAATATTTTTTGAACAACGTTTTTCAATTTTGTATGCAATACTTGTAAAATGTTGTTCAATATATTGTAACGACTTTTGTTTTCCTGTGTAATACTTGAATCAATGAACTAACAGTGGTAGTGCAGGAGAAGATACGTTTAAGACACAGGGATGATTATCAAACATGGTTTAAACAAGGCTCTCCTGTGTCTTTTCTTTTAAAGTCAAATGCAGTGTGTCGTTTGATACAAAGACGCATGGTAAGAAATTTCCTTACGGTTTTTCTAAGTCGATTAGTTAAAGAATATAACGCTTGTTTTTCTTGTTTTCATCGCCTGCTGCTTTCCTCCTCAACTTTTATTCCAACTACCCGCACACCATTTTCACATAGGTATTAACTAACTTTGAACTACTCTTCCTTGGGTACTTTGTCCAGGAAGGATTTCAGTGATCACGTATCCCATTAGTTGCGAACAGTTTCTTCATTTCAACTCTTCAATTCAAATGTATTCCAGGCTGAAATACGTTTAATATATGTGATTTTTGTCGCCTCCTTATACGCGGGCTTTTTACTTTTCCCTTCAACGAGAGCTTCTTAAGTTCCTCTTCCAGCATTACGTTCCCAAATAACTTCATCTGCATTTTTGTAATGTCGATTAAGATCTGCCTTTGATAGAGTGTCCTTACAGACATTTTTAGAGAATATCAACCTGGCATTGAGTCAGATACCTTTGAAGATATAGAAAAGAAATATGGCAAATACCAATGATTAGATATATAGCCATAATTTACTTTGACTAAAAGGAAAAGGTTTGGTTTTTCTTTTTTAAATTAGAATGCAATCAATCATTTTTCTAGACCTTCAAAGTGTTTGTGTCAACAAAATGTGTTCCGTAATTCTATCAACTTCAATTGCAATGAAGAAGTAGTAGTAGAAGAAGAAGAAGAAGAAGAAGAAGAAGAAAACGAAGAACAACGACAACAACATAAACAATAAGAAGAAGAGTTGGGAACAATCAACATCCTAATTTTTCAAATTGTGCTTGAATATAAAAGTCAGAAAATGGAAAGTTAATCATTCCCTCAAACCGTATGCCAATCGAAAATATTGTTTTGGTGGAGAAATTTAAGCAAAACCAGATTTTTGAAAAAAAGCCAAGACCGACTAACTTAATTATCGCCCTCTTTTGTCTGTCTCTTGGGAAAGAAACGTTGCATCAAATTGAATCTGGTTTCTTAAAATTAACGATTAGAGAAATATCTTGTGCGATACAGTTTTTCTCACCACCAAGAGATACTTTTCATTACAGCGTGTTAAGTGTAATACGATCTCATTTGCCAATCGCCAAATGTGGTTCAGACATTCTACTAAATATTGAGTTTATTTCGAATACAGGACAGAAAAACAGTAGAGCAGAATTTACTGACACAATAGAAAGAATTTTCAAATCTCCAGAGCGAACGACATTAGAATGAAAATTGACTTGGGAAGATTTTGGATTAGAAAAAAGTAGCAGACGAAGAAGGAGATAGCCTTATTTATCTGGAGGGTGAAAATAAACTTTTATAACCTAAATGGATAGTGTGTACTGAAATATTTCATAGAATGTTATAAAGTTTTCTTGTAAAGCTAATAGTCATGATTTGTTATCACTTTTAAATCTTACGTCCTGAAGTGTGATGATTAATTTTCCGCCTCCAAGGCACTATGATTGTTTGTCGCCGTTAATGATCTCGATCATTTTATCACGGCTATCATTTTCATTAAGTATGGCAAACACAAAACCCATTGTGAAATTTACTCACAAGTTTTTATTTATGCAGTGCATTTTGGATACACAAAATATGTTCCTTATCCGTGGGCAAATCTGTTGAATCAACTGGAATACTGTGAAATGAATATACAAGGTCAAATAATCCGATCTCGCGAGTTTTGAGGTCAGGTTTTAGTTTTTGTGTCTAAAGCTTTTGTCACAAAACTTTTAATTTAGCATAGATTTATTTTCTACTAAGTAAACTTTTTCTACCGAACATTGAAACCAAATAGGTCCGGAAGGAAAGTTTACATTTAGCTTTTTATGTAATAAAATTTATTTAATTTTTTTAAACCAGTTGATGAAATGGCTTCATTGATATTTGGGTTTACTTGCTGTCTTTGTGCTGACTTTTTCTAAAGGTTTCAGCTATGCAACTTTTCGATTAAAAAAGGGTCTATATCTTTAGCGATCTGTGTTGTTTTAGTACTTGGAAAAGGCTCGAGTACTATATAAACAATGTTTAAAAACTTAGTTTTGTGACCCTAAAATCGGTTTACGAGATTCAGGGATGTAAGGCTGGTCTCTGATTTGCTTGTGAAAATTGCTACTTTATTCACAGGTCAATTTTTACGGACAAAAATATCAGTAAGAGACACCTCAACATAGATTGTTTCTGTAAAATTAAGGTCCTTTCGACTCCAATAAGTATTTGTTCATATTCGTATTTGTAATTGCTCTATTGCTCTTAATACTGTCCTTCCAAAATAAGTAGAATGAGAGCTAACTCTGAATATCCAACTCAACAAACCCCCATTATTCAAACTTTTAATGGAAGCCTACAGAGAAATGTCACAAAATTTTCAATAAACAAAACTCCTAAAGTCAAAGAACTCCAACGCCCCAATTTTGATGCCTCGTGGTGGAGAATCCCACGTCTCAATGTTTCTCGCATCTCCAAGGCTTGCAGTACGATTCTTCAAGCTACTCAAAAAATAAATGTTAACAAATAATTTCCCTTTGTTTTCCTTTAGTATTCTTGCAACCATACTCAATTCATTAGAAATCCAGTATTTTTCTAAGAGCCCAAATATTCTATCAGCCGAGTACATGGTACTTGTCAGACATTCTTATTTCCCTTTACATTGTTTAGATAGACCATACCTTCTAAATACTCGTCAGCCCTCAAGAAATGAATAGTATATTTGTGCAAATTTGTCAAAACGTTATTCTTTGGTGCATTTAAAACCCTACAAATCTCTATTCGCCTTTAGAAATTTTCAACACCGCACAAAGTTCTTGGTTACAAATAGCTTCAATACATGTAAACATAAGTCTAACTATTTAGTCCGAAACCCCATTTAGTTGCAAGCAAACAACCAGAGTCGCCTCATCAAGCTCTACCTCACTTTCCTCTGAGGAAAGGTTTTTTAGTTTGGACAATGTTTTTTTCTCTTACCTATCACAAGAAAGGGTTTTTGAAGTGGATATCTATTTGTAAAAGTAGATCAGCATTTCTGTACTTACTTCGGACATCTCACAAACCAGAAATATTGCAGTTACGGGTAATCGCAGTGGTTAGGAAAAATACAAGGAAGAGAACATGAATGTGAAGAATGAACAGACTCACCGCTTTTTCACAGTAATGTCCTGGATCTCCAACAAGTGGAAAAGTTTGGTCTTTTTCAGACGATGAGTGGGGAAGAAGTCCGAAAAATATTCAGAAATAATTAACCTGGTAAATTACAAAGTTTCAAAAATTAAAAAATATCAAGCAGCAATCGACAGTTATTCCAAATAAAGTAGGTAGTAGAAAAGTGTAATGTTATAATGTTGTAAAGAGTTCGAATAGTACTACATAGTAATGGAACATCAGCCAAAGAGAACCTTTTTTCCTACTCCATGGTGAGGCATGCTATATTTCGATGATACAAGCCGATCCCTGTTGTCTTGTGTTATGTGCCATAATTATTTTTTGCTTGTCTAACGCAAAATCTGACTTTGACTTCCTGAGTTAAAAACTCCGCAAATCAATTAGTTTCCAAATTCACATTGCTCTACGAGCAATAGAGTCTTAAACGTAGTTGCTTTTCATAAAGCTTCCTCAGCGGCGTAATGCATTTACAGTTAACGTAATCTCCTTTCTTTTCCTGTTGGAAATCCTTTGTTCTATCCTGTTTTTCACCGTTCCAATTGCATCAATTTTTCGACATTGGAAACGCGAATATGATTGGGAAATCTTTATATTACATTTCAAATGGTAAATGAGGATAAAATAAAATTGTTCTAAATAAAATGAATATGCAAGATAAATAACAAGTGACGTTTGATTTATTACAGTAAAGTCTCCCTAAAGACTGCTTTATTTTATCAGAAAATATCCATATCTAAGTTAAACCTGAACAAAAAACAAAAAGAAAATTACTTTCATAAACAATTTTTCCTCTATATTTAGGGAAAAGAAAACCATAAATTCAACTACAGTCAGTGTAAACAAGTTTTATAAATCCTCTTAAAAGAAAAGGAGGTGAAAAAGCAACAAAACTGAAAGAAAAGAAGGGTCAGGACAAAAGTAAAAGTAAAAAAACTACAGGGTAATTTATCAGTAAGGAAATATTTAAAGTTGCTTATGCGTCAGGCTGACAGAAAATTAATACGATTTTTTCTAATTTTACACCTGAGAAAATCTGCCAAACCGAAGCTGAGAACACTCAGTACTTTCAAGAATGATTTTCTCTAGATGTAAGAGATTATCATGTCATGAGTCGCAAGCTTTTTCCGACACCGGAAAAAGCTTACGAAATCTGCAAAACCGAAGCTGAGAACACTCAGTACTTTCAACAATGATAAGCTCTTACATCTATGGCTTCCTCTGGTCCATAAAGTTCAGAATTTTCAAGAATGATATTTTCCTTCTTCTTTTTCTAAGTTGATATGAAATGCGTGCTGTATGTTGTATTGCACATACTTTTTCATACTTTTCCACCGATCCTTGTACTCTTTGCTTGCTCCCATAGCACTAGAAAAGTAATTTTTCAGTGTTGCTAGATAAAAAGGACAAGCAAAGCAATACCTTAAAAGTTATGCTGATGAAAGGAGAAACAAAACACAACATAAAAAAAAATTAAATAACAGTCGGAATTTTGAAAACTTCTTCTCTTTAATATGTAGAAAAAAAACCAAATAAGTAAGCAGGCTTTATCAGTGTATTTTAACTGCTTTCACATTGTACTTTCAGAGACTCTAAACCAAGAAGATACTGTTGTTGTGTTGTCATTAAAATTATTGTGCCGTCATATCTCTGAAACTGGAATTTTTCCTATACAATAAGAATTTCGAGTCTTCATTGATTTCGCTACTGCTATGTTTGTGCATACATCTCCTGAATTCATTGGACTTTTTATCACAGTTTCTTCTCAGGATATTCCACTATTATACAACCACTTAATGATTGGTGCACAGAAACATATGAATGAGTACTGTTATCTGCCAGAACAGCCTTCAACATTTATGCCATCAGATTATTACTACCCAAATCCAAGCTATTCTTCTATTCTTCTAAGGCGGCGTATTGTCTCATGGTTGATGCTTCAAATCTTGAAGTTGAACGTGTACTTCAGCAGAAAGTCAGTGACATTTGGCGTCCCATCTCATTTTTCTCAAAGCGTCTACAGTCTGCTGAGGACATTTACAGTACAGTTGTTTTTCAGCTTATTGCTGTTTTCTTATCAATTCGTCATTTCTGTAATAAAATTGCAATTTGTAAAGTTCTTATTCTGTTAAAATGGGTGAATGCAATTCCTTGTGAGATTGTCCCCGACAAAGCTAACAAGTCTATTTGCAAAGATCGTTGGCTAAAGGTCTGTGTTTCCCTAAAGGCTTTAGAAAAGAACAGTTCAAACGATCCACCGTCGAGATTTAAATGTGTACCCTAAATTAAGCTACTCACAAGTCCACAATAACAAAGACCAACCAAAAGAACTCGTTTTTTGTCAGAAGCAGAAAAAAATTATCAACACGACGAATTTCTCATAAAAGACCAAGTTACCTTCGAAAATAAAGACTATATAAATAAAAGAGTTTTCATAACTATAAGTGAATTTTGTTTATACAGATACCAAGTGTACCAATAATTATCCTTCTTTACTAAGGGGGTCTCTTACTTCTTAAAAAATTACAAGAGATTTAGAATTTCAAGCATTTTATGCCTGATTTTGATGCTTTATTTCATTTTCAACTAAAAAAGAGTAAATATGTTAGATAGTTAGATAGCTCATTTGAGCTGAAAGAACTCAAAAGGTATATTTAGAGAGAAAAGATAATAATCATAAAAAGATTATCATGAGGAAATACGTTAAAGTGAGTGGCTCTGCAATTGGTGTCAAGACATTTTATTTCTTTACTCTTTTGCCTCAATCATTTCAATGTTTTACTCTTTCACAATCCAGTTTTCCCGTATTAAGAAACGAAATTAAATCACCCACTAAAAACACACAAAAAATTGACGTCAAAAGTTCGAAAACTCAAGGATAATATTTTCTTGTTTAATGTATTTACAATACTAATACCAACATAAAATATGTCTTATTTGTTAATGAAATATATATATTGCCCTATTGGGTTGATTAGGAGGTTACCTTTAAAGTGACTTAAAATAAGCATTAGTTTTTGTGTAACTGACAATGATACTCAAATAGGAAAAATTTTAACTCGTTTATAAATCGGTCAAAGTATTTGAAAAATTTGAATTGTGATGGTTTGGATGTGGTGCCCAATAACTCTTTTAGTGGTTTCTTTCTTTCTAATCCAATAGAACTTTTTTTTTTCTATTTGTTTGGGTTTTTTGCTTAGCTTTTTTGTTAAACTGGCGAATATAAATATAATTAAAGTGATGGTTTAACTATCAATGTAAATAAAGTTCCTTAAAATAAGGAGCTTTGATAATTTTTCACGGCAGAAACTTTGATTTAAAAATATGCAAAGAAGCAATTTACATTTCCTTTTTTTTATAAACTTCTCTATATTTAATTTTACATAGTTAAAAGTCCAAAGTTTATAAAACTCTTTATAGTTTATTTGTTCATATAAACTTTTAGCTAACATTTTATTATTTTTTTAATAAAAATAACTGTTTGTTTTTATTTTATGTAATATTTAATCAATCTATTTTTATGTTAAAAAGAATGAGCAGTTAATATTTCTTGAATTTTGTGGATTTTGATATCCCTATTTCATTTTGTGTTTGTCTTAATGCTTCATATAACCCTTTCGTTTTAAGGCCGTTTAATACTAGACCAATCAGGAAAAATATTCCTCCTCTTGCACTAGCTTTCTGTTTTCAGACGATCAGCCCTATATTAAGTATCGGCTTGGTTACAGCGCATTCAGTACCAGTCATCCAAAACAACTGTAGAGGTTTTTTAAGCTTCAGGCTTCGATTACGTCTTATGTTTTTGACGACTGTTGTTTGTTTGTTTCATGATTGTACTAGTCAATTCATCATGTTTGTGTTACTCAGTCCTCTGTATCACGTAGCATGTCACGAGCTCGTACCTACCAGTTCAATACTGAGTAGCTTTTTGTTTAGCTTTAAGTGAGGCCATTATGCTTCCAAGAAAGTGACTTACACTCAGACATGTAGTTTTGTTTGTTTCTTTTAATGACCATGTCTAGATTTTTACATTAAAGCAGTAGTAACAGACATTTGCTATAAGTGTAAAAAGGCTACCCCATAGCTTGTTTCTGCTTATTACTGAATATACAATAGCTTCGTGGTTAGGGATTGCTTTGCAGCTGAAGCTTGTCTTGCCACTTTGAAAGGTTTATCGTCCATGACAAATGTACACTACGTTGGTTCAAAGAGGCAGGTGCATTAAGTAGTTTTTAAAAGTGTCTGCAGCTACAAACTAATAGTAGATAAAAATTATTGTATCAGCTGAATATTTGTTTGTGAAATGGCGCTGTTCATGCGAATAGAAGGGGGAAAGGCGGACAAGGAATATGATTTTTCGGGATAATTTTTCATGCAATGTCTTTTGCGATCACTAATACTTTTTATCTTTCTTTTCTGCTCACAAATTTCATTTTCATATTTTTCTCTTTATCTGTTAATCTCCATAAAATTTTTGATTTTGGTGAAAATGTGGCATAGATACTTCAAGAATTGTTTCCAGTCAGCACTACTGTTTCCTTTCGCCACTACAGAATGACAGCATTCCTTAACATGAAAAACATACAAATTAACAGCATAACATTTGGTCGCTATCGACGTACTTTTGTAAAAGAGTTTGAAATAAGCCCATTTAATGCTAAATTACAATACCCCAATTTTGGCCATAAAAAGATTATTTTCAGTTTCCTTTCAATATATTTTATTCCAATATAATGACTTTCAGTCCTTAATATTTGAATAAACTCACTAGCGTGGCTGTGGAAAAGTCTATATGCCAATATTTTCACGATTTCCTTCGGAAAATCTCTTAAGAGGGATAAAAATGTAAATAATGGACCACTCCATCAATACTGGGACCAAAGTTACAGACGATAGCTTTTTCATTTGTAAAGGTGATTTTTACTTCAATTCAATTCAGATATTTTGTCTGAAGACCAAATATACTTTGCAGCTAATATAGGTAAAATAAAACATTGAAAATTTTTGAAGTGTCAGACATAGCAGTATTTTATATATTTTGTACGTGATTCTCAATGAACATTTTATACACTTTCCATTTAGTGCAAGCTAAGTTCCCCAAGGAAATAAATTTTTAAGAAATATAAAGTAAAATTGCTAGACCATATGAAGTTTTGAACCATTTTGCAACGACATTCAGGTACACAGGCACAAACAATATGGAAGATTTAAGCAGTAATCGACATGTCACTTGACCTGTAATAATGCCTATATGATTTTAAGAAAGGAAGCACTGGCTCAACTCAAACTATTGGTCGAACTATCAATACCCATATAACAGGGGAAAAAACGACAAAAAGTTAGTCGTACTAGATGCACCCAGTGGCACAAGTAGTAGACTATTTTCAGTGTTTTATTATATTTCCTTCACCAATAATTATTTGTGAACTATTAACTCTATTATAATAGAGTTTGCTATTGTTATATAAGTCCTCACTATTGTATCCTGACTATTGTATGGTTTTGTGACCGAGGGCAAAGGCTCCCAAATCCCTGAGGAATGTGCTTCTATCGTAGAATGGGACAAATGCTTTGAAGGTCCAGTTTTAAGGTCGAAAACCAACAGAAAGGTCAAAAATTAACATGAGAAAACAGAAAACGTTTTCATGTTTCTTTTCTTTTCTGTATAGCTCCTTCCAAGTAACAACAAACGCATCTTTATCAATGAAATAATGAAGAATAGTCAGCAGCAAAAAATGAACGCATATTTTTATACTTTTTCTTCCGATCATTCTACAATACAATTGTTCCTCCTTCTTCGTTTTTTTGTCTTCCTGCTAGTTTAAAGAACAGTTGACGCAAAAGCAGAACCCTGAAAACATGTGTCAAATTCAAAAGGTAACTTCATATTTAAGTATTGTAACAAGAGAAATCTGAATTGTGAGTCAGAAAACAGAATTTTCTATAAATTATTAATGAAAAAGTAAGAAAGCTTTGAACAGCTTGTTTTAAACGCTACATGTATATTAATGCCTGGTCGTGGTGATTAAAACAAGTTCTGTTGATATGTTCTGTGTATATGTGCTATTATTGAGTGCCTAGTTATATACCTAATTATCTGGCATTATGTGTCGAATAATCGGCTTGAAAAAGTTCCAATGTTAGATTTTTATGAACTAATCTTGATGTTTCGATTCCAAATAGTCATCTTAGGTTCTTTATCATGTTTTTATTTTATTGAAAATTCCTGTTTTATACCAAAGAAGTGGGTTGCAAGTGAGGAGCCGTGGATTAATGGTTAGTGCAACTGCACATTAACCAAGAGTTCCGGGTTCGATTCCCTGAGCCGTAGAGGAGAATTTGGAACTTCGCAAAGAAAAAAAAAGCCATTGGTTGGTTTCTGGAAGAGGGCATCCGGCCAAGAAATTCCTAACTGCCCAATCAAAGTCCCTCTGACGGGCACCGTCTGGCCCCAATTGCTGGGGAAAAAATGACGTTAAAACTAGAAAAAAAAAAGTGGGACGTAAGTCTATGAGTTCGGAATCTTCCTCCTGCTTAAAAATATGGTGATTTTAACAAAACATATTTGTTTGTATATATATAAGATAGCAGCTAAAATTAAAAAAAAAATTTTAATGTATAAAGGGAAGGAAATTTAAAGTAAAATGCGAGTTTAGACATTAGTGCCATTGTTTAGACTGTTTTATGCGTGTTTCTAACGTTTCTGCATACTTCGCATGCAATGGCTTATGCAAAGTCATTAAGGCTAGATAGCACCAGCTTTTGTGTTCGACTTTCTTAGGAGGGACATGCTTTTAAAGAACTCTCTTATTACTATATCATTATTATTATCTTATAACTATACTACAGCCGCAATTTTTTAGTTATTGTGTAACATAGTCTATTGTGCACCTAATATATTGAATAGTATTAACACTGTAAGTTGGGTTCATGTGAAACTGCCAGAGGATCAAAAGTGTCTAATATCTCTTAGTATTTAGAATTTTAGATACTTTGGATGCTCTAACAGTTTCACATGTACCCAACGTAGAGTGTTATCACTATTCTATATATTGGGTGCACAATTGACTATGTTACACAATAACAAAAAATTGCGGCTGTAGTATAGTGTTGTGAAAGGTATTGGAAGGTATTACATTGAGTTAAAATTGGTAAATTTAGAGTTTTACAGGGTATGGTGTATAATGGTATTTGAAAAGTGGCAAGAAATTTTTAAAAAACAACCAAAAAGGGTGATAGGAAACAAAAGAAAAAAATTTGTATAACCCGCCATGCTGTTGTGATTTGTAAAAAGCAAATTGTAAAATGATTTCATTTTATTGTTATTCCAGCATGAAGGTCCATAGTCCTCTTCAATATTAATGCACATTTAATGCAGGTTTACTCAAAAAGACATAAAAACTAAATGTGTATTAACATTAGGGAAAGTGGGATGGTACAAATTTTTGGTGACTTCTCATAGTTCTTATTGCATATACATAATTATATTCTCAGGTTTGCTCGCTCGAACACGTTCTACACTTGTGTGGACGCCTATTTCCTGGTATTGGTAGACTAAAAGTTCATGGTCCCTGTCATGCTTTACATTAGGAATGACAAATATTGTATGCATCCAAACGTTTTAGCAAAGGTTGTGTTTATTAAATTGACTGTTGTATATTCTCTATTTTCTGCCTAGCCTATTCAACCCCATCTTTTAAACCATTAAAACACTCCAGATATTTGAGGTGTGGTTTAATGGAGGAACTCAAATAATTCTAAAATACATTTACACATTTATCATGGCAGGTCTGCATACAGCCAAAATGAAGCTGAAGGAGAGTTTTTATCCATAACGTTTAAATAGCCAACTCTTCATAGCTTTTACTGGGTCAATATTGTGTTCAATATTCACAGTCCTTTGAATGATACCAAAATTTTCTGCACTAGTACGCTGGCGTCATCATTACCTGCCAACACACTTCCACCACAATTTTAAACTGGTAGTTACTTTTGGTTTAGCTTTGAGTTTTAGACCTTAGTACTGGTAAGTGTTTATAACCATGAATTTTTTCGTTCACCTTTTCTATACACGCCATAGAAATGGGTTGTACTTGATTACTGCCTAAAATTGACTCAACCAACCTGTTCTTACAATCCACCGTATATGAGTATTTAACAGACACGATTTGTGTGTTTACTTCCTGCTGAAATAAGCCCCACCTTGTTTTTGACCCAAGAGAACAGGAATTTATATATTTTTATGAAAACGAAAGTAATTGTAATACCCAAGGTTTTAAGGAATCATACGTAATGTACAAGCAATAATCAATTTTTTTGGTGATCGGAGAGACAATTTTTTCGAGTAAAATTGTTTGTTTCAGAAGAAATAAGTTGGTTCATTTTACATCAATGATAAAAAAGTATCACGATAAAACTAACTGAAGTAAAATTTTGGCACGTCTTGTTACTTCTGAAAAATTATAATCTCCCTTTGTGTGTGATAAATAATAATGAAAGTAATACTAATGAAATATAAATAGTATTAATAGAAGATTGGAAATCCTGTAGGTAGTTAATAAAGAGAATAGTGGTAATTGTAAAAACATAACCAATATAAATAGTATTAATAGAAGATTGGAAACCCTGTAGGTAGTTAATAAAGAGAATAGAGGTAATTGTAAAACCATAACCACTAAACATCATTATACTTGTATTAACTTATACATTTCAGAAACCTCTGTTGAATAGACTTTGTTACCAACAATACAATAAAAAAATTAGATTTTCAATTTAACCCTCCAATGCTAGTAAGACTGTTGCCAACAAATCTTTCTAGTTTTTTTTAGTTGACAGACTGGCAATTGAGGGTGCAGCAACCATTAGCTGTTGCAGTCGACAACAACCGTTTGAGTAACATGACTGCCTTGTTTTTGGACATCACATCTAAATTTCAAGCGTTACCGCAAATCGCGACTATTACCTCATAATCATAAATGACAAAAAAGAGAAAGGAAACTATAAAACTCGTAACTATTTATTGGCCAATTTACCTTGTAATGTAGTGTCCCATTCATAACAATGTTGTATTTGTGATCTAGTCAGGTTTTATTTCCGAACTGGATATTTAAATGCTATGTCCGTTTCGTTAGTATTGGAAGGATGAAAGGATATCCAGTAGGAAAGTTGTTATCCTTGTTTCTGAAGCAATTTTTATATCAAGAAAAGTAAAACTGAAAGTAAGTAGGACAGTATAGTTCGAACAGGTTTAATTTTACTAACTAAAGAGGCTGACCCCACACTGTCCTTGTGTTAATTGCAGCCAAACAACTTCAAAAAGACGAAGAAGAAGAAGCAGGAGAAGAAGAACAAGAAGAAGGAATTGACAAGGATAACGTAATGACATTGTTGACTGGTAACAATCAACTACCCACTTGGCTTGCACACTTATCACATACAAGATCACACAATCAAATAGAAATTTTTCACTTTTCCAGCATAAAAATAGGAAAACTTTAAATTTGTATGAATTACAAAACTGAAGTAAGACAATGCTTTGATAAAACACCTGGCGTCAGGAAGGGGATCAGGCCAAATTTATTTAAGCCAAAACCTATATGATATGATAACAATGAGTTATATAAGTTCTAAAACTACTAGGAAGTCCCCGTATGTGACCCAAAGATACATTGCCCTAACTTTGTGACCTAGCAAGAGCTACCTTACCAGTAGCGAGTAAGGCTAAAAATCAAGCTTAAAAATTAAGAGTAGAATATTTAAATGTAGGAACCATGACTGGTAGAGGAAGTGGGTGGGCAAATCTTATAAAAATAAGAAGAGTCAATGTACTATGTGTTCAGGAAACAAGATGGAGTGACAATAAAGCAGAAGAGATAGGAGATGGGTACAAGTTGATGTATTCAATTGCTAACAGAGAAAAGAGAAATGAAATAGATTGAATTTTGTTAAAAGAATATAAAAATTTTGTTACTGAGGTGTATCGAAAATACGATAGAATTGTTTGGATCAAGAGATCATTGGATGAATTTAACATCTATTTTTATTATATACGTCGTACAGCCTTGATGCACATTAAGAAAACAGAAAAGAGAAGATTTTATGTAGCAGACATGAAGAGCCTCAGATGGATGTCAGAGGTTACAAAGACGGATAAAATAGCAGATGAACACATAAGAGGAGCAACAAAGGTGATAGAAGTGTCAAAGAAGATACCACATGGAATATTAAGATTTTATGGACACCTCTTTATAAGAAATAAAAAATACCATGTGGATAGAAGAGTAATGGAGATGAATAGTGCTGCAAATTGAGCTTTTGAAAGACATAAAATCCAATGGATCAGCAAAGATTCAGAGGAGAAAGAAAACGTGGCGAAAGCTCATTAAAAACAGCGACCCCTTTTGAAAAGAAAAGCTAAGAAGAAAGCAGTGTAAATAATGTTAGTTACACAAAATGTAATAAAGTAAGCATGTTTGTAAGAGAACAAAAAAAAATGGATTATACCTTAGACGTTAGGTCCACCGGTCCTATGTAGGACATCGGGTATCAAGATGGCACCAGCAGACTCGACCCTTGGGCAGGACTTAAACACTCCGGATGGATAATCCACGAGATTTTAGTTCTTCTCTGAAGGTTGCTTGCCGCGCTTCCTTTTTCCGGCTGCAGGTTTCCAGAGCAGAGCGTGTCTAGCAGGTCAACCATGTGGTAGTCTCAACACATGTCCTGCCAACTTCCATCTCCTTTCTTTAACCATCTTGTGCAATTCTTTCTGTCCCGTCCGTCTATAAACTTTAAAAGAGTCTAGCTTCCGCTCCAACTTTTTTTCACATTTTATTAAGTATTCCTTGCATATAAAACTGTAGAGATGACTATCGCCAAGTATAGCTGAGTCTATGTTTTCATTTCTATCTGAAAAACATTACAGTTACTTTAAACAACTTGTATAACTCCCTTGGGCGAACTTATATTTTTTTGTAAATTGTTTGCTCCTATTCTATATGAATACCATTTAAATTTATTTGGGTACCTCCTTTATTCAATTATGGATTCAGTTACTTATCTATATGTTGCCTGCTTTATTGAACCACTTATCATTCTCTTTACTGATTAACTTTTTGATCCATTTTCTGACCCACGTATTTGATCCACTATTTGATCCAATTCCTAATTTATTTATCAACCCATATAGTAACCTGTTTACTAAACCATCTATTTACTGATCTCTTTATTTATTGATCCATCAATTGATCATTTTTTGATCCATTTATTGATTTATATATTGATCATTCATTGATCCATTTATTGATCAGTTATTGATCATTTATTGATTCATTTATTGATCATTTAGAGATCATTTATGGATGCATTTATTGATCATTTATTGATCCATTTATTGATCATTTATTGACCATTTATTGATCATTTATGGATGCATTTATTGATCATTTATTGATCATTTATGGATGCATTTATTAATCCATTAATTGATCATTTATTGATCCATTTATTGGTCATTTATTGATCAGCTTATTGATCCACCTTTCAGTTTCTTTTTTGATCTATGCAATTTTTTATCCAATCCTCACTTTTAAATTTTAATTTGTTTCAGAAAAACACCACAGCAATGTGTTATTGCAACTGCTTTGATCACTGGAAACATAAATATTTTTTTCTAGGATAATCTTGAATATAAAAAGGCAATTTTTAACCAACCAGCCCTTTCTAATAATTAGGTATTGTAACCCGCTTGCACTGGTGACGAATGATTTGCAAATTAATCGACTTTTTCACCAATGGATCCAGAGCTCGTGAAGTGCATAAAACCATGGAGTCACCCTTGAATTAAATTCTGGTGATTGAACGTCCAAGTTTAGTTACACTAAGTAGCAAAACGATGTCTTGGTACCCTAGTAACAGGAAACTTGAAAGGAGGAAAGAAGTACTGACGACACTGTTATTATTCTGCTGGAGCATTACAATACAAATCACCTGCTGGATAAAATTTGCTAAATCATAAAAAAAGTGTATTTACTCCTAGTGTAAATTTTACATTATTCTTTGTCTCAGAAATAAATGAAAGGTTTCTCATCTTTTTTGTTTGGGCACAGCAGAAATCCTTGCCTTTTCTTTAAGTTTGTATTTAACTTAGAGTACCAGATTAACTGCAATTTTGAGAACAGAGGTCACTTAAGTCACGATTTCATCAGGTTAGCACGAGTGTGACAATTCTTTGATGTTTAAATAAGCTCAACGAAAGATAACTTCTGTCCTCGCACAATTTTGATCACATGCTACCATGATCTTTCATACATACAACGATTCAGATTGGACAGGTGGTTATTTAATGGTCCATCATTAACCGGCTTATAAATTAAAGAAATCCAAAAATCCATAGAAATAAAAAAATATTTTAAATGCATTTTATAGTATGTGTATTTTATATATGTATGCTTTTATCTAGCCTTCAGATACCTTTGTCAAGTTTAAGTTACATCGGACATTTATGGGACGTTCAACAGTTTGTTGTCATAATACTTTATTATACTCTCGGTATGCTGTTGCTGTTAAAAGCAATGCTCTATCCTTAGCGTCCATTAAAGGGTAATTATTGATTAAAACCAGCTGAACTGCGTCAGTACAAAACGTGATGATAGCTAGCCGTTATTAGGGATACACGACCTAAGGTACGTATGTTAGTTATATTGTGCTAGCAGGATAATATGGTGCATCTCCCCTAGAGATATTTTACAAAACAAAGGGTAACGTGGATACGATCCACAGGTAAAGTTGGCTAGGTTGTTTTTAAGCACGAGCAAGTATCACCGCACTTCTACATCTTTGTACTTTCCTTGTTCTTGTTCTTGGACGATTTCTCTTTTCGTTACAGACAATTGACATAATAAGAGACTAGTCTTTAATGCGTTCCTTGTACGCGCGCTCCATTGTGTAATAGAACAGTAAGTTGATCAATTCTGAAACTGAGTTGAATGTAGACCTGATGGGTACCCATCAATGTATTAAGTGAAGTTCAGATTTTTTTTGTAGACACTTCTTTGCTCAGTAATAAAATAAAATAAAGTAAATAAAATACTAGGCTCGCGCATATAGACAAAAGGATTTTCAGTCTTGTTTTATTGGTGATAATTTTTATTTCTGAATTGAAACTTTATCAAAGGTATGAAGATACTGGAGGGGAATAATGAGTGTCGGACAAGCTATCTGTTGCTTTGATCATCACTCTGAACTTTCATAATTTGCTCCCGCTTCCTTTAACATTTAATGTTTTTCCTGTAACATGTGCATAAAATAGTTTTACTGCTTCCTTTTGTTCTCAATTATAATGAATCGTTTATTAAATGACACTTTATTTCTAATACTGGATAATAAAGAAAGGAAGAACTATTGCATGACCCTTGTTGTAAAAAGTAATGAAGGCGACGTTTCGACCAATTCGGCCACCCTAATATCGAAAGCAAAGTTTCCTATTTATTGGAAAAAGAGTAATTTATTTCAAAACACTTTTCCTGCATTTCATTGTGTATTTCAGTCGACGTTTCTCAAAGAAATAGTTTTGAAAATTTTCTTTTTAATTAAAGATATTTATAAACATCAAGGAGGTTTGTACTGTCTTGTTGAGTCAATAAGAACAAGCAGAAGTATTGCATAAGTCATTAGTGAAGCGGTTTTACAAAGTTGAATCCATCTTTTTTCTGGTACCAATACCATCTGGTGTCACACCCAAAACATCGATTCAGCTGGAGAATACGTAATTATGGTGATATTGACAACAATTGCTTTATTAAAATGCGACTATTTTAAACTAAACTAAATAAATACTTCAAGTAAAAAATGTGCAAAACATCATAAATTTGAAGTCTTGCTTGTCACGATATGGACGAAAACGCTTTTGTCCAGGTGTTCATAGAATGTATGGGCACACGTTTTATCCAAGGCTAGCTCCTTCTCAGCCATTTTGTTAAGTAACAGAGGTGAGTAACAAGAAATTAGAAAAAATTAAAGTTCTTTCTGCATGAAATATACCTTTTTTTGTGAAATTAAAACTAGTCATTGAGACACATGCAACTGTTATAAATATCGGGAGAAAGTTTTATGGCAATATCCGTGACTTTATTGACCCGTCTTTAAGATTAGCAGAGCAGAGATCGTGTTTCCATATTTAATGCTTCATTGATGTTTTAGGAGACTTCACGAAATATGTAAGGGGTATATCCTTTGCTTTCTCTACACCTCATAAAATAAATTAGTCATTTTAAAAGAAAACACAATACAAAATGAAAAATCTCTTTTATTTCTAGTAAAGTTTTATCCAAATTCTGTGTCAGTGTTGCTAAAATATTACTTTCATTAAAAAATTAGTTGTATCGAGAATGTAAAATGTTGTGATTCAGGATGATACTCCGGCATATTTAAGGGTATTTGCAGCCCTCTCACAATTTGAGTAAACTTCGACACGGTGTGAAAATATTTAGAATATGATTCAATGATTTCGATTGTGAGAGAACTCCTCAATGATAATGTAGATAAATAAACATATATAATTATTTTCATTTGTATGAGAGAAAACTTCCATATGATAAATATATGAGAAAAATAAATAAAGAATCTAAAACATACAGCAAATATTCATTATGTTCATTAAATATTCAGAAAACAAAAATTTTTGTTTAAGCTTTAAGTTAAGCTTTAGCTTGAATAGACTGGAAACTCTGAAAATGATTGCAAGATACACCATTAACTGTAATGATCCTGTCCCCTTAGCGGCTTATAAGAGAAGCGTGTGCCAGGCATAAAAGCAACTAGAGAACAAACGTATAACCTATATCATTAGTTCTATAGGATTCTAGCTAAAACTTTTTTAATGATGATAATAATAATAATATTTTGTATAAAAATGATCATAACAACAACAACAACAATAATAATAATAATAATAATAATAATAATAATAATTTGTCCTGGGTATTGACATTAAACTGCATCCGGTTGTGGAGTTTCGACATGGGCGAATGAGGTTACCCTTTGCCACAATTACCTCCAGGTCGCCTTTGGGCAAGGTGTAGCACCTGTTAGCCCACTCCGAGACCTTGATATGTCGGGTTGACGTCCGGCGGAGTTAAGTCTGTCCTTTTCCAGTTTCTGGTCAGGATTGGCTAGGATGGGGTCATTAGCTCTGGTCGGCAGCCATTCTAGGAGAAGGAAAACTCCGAAGAACAAACCAACCGTAGTTATAAATTCCAGGTTGACGTCTGGCGGGGTGTAACTGTGTCTTATGGTCAGGGTTGGATCTTCAGCTTTGGTTAGC
>RDPX01000027.1:2093955-2105760 GCA_003991215.1 Morbakka virulenta
ACTAACATCACCTATGTCTCCTTTTGCTCTATTCAGTGCTCTAGCAACCCTGAACACTTTCTTCTGTCCCTCCACGGTTTCCAAATCCCTGTACCAGTCTCTACAACTCTCAGCTTTTGCTCGCGCAACAGCCCTCTTCGCTTCTCTCTTGCATGTTTTGTAGGTTTGGGCAGAGTCAGCTGTCTGTCAGAGTCAGCTGCAAATGAAATACGTCTTTCTAAATCTATACTGGCAAAAACGTGGTGTTTTCTTGTTGGAAGATTAGTAGAAGCTTGATAGATAAAGTTAAGACACAAACCGGTTAAACAGCAACAACAAGGACATCGTAAGACAATCTTAGCAAATGAAAAGGATGGGTCTCTGAGAAAACCCTGTCTTACAATCAGTGTTCTTTTGTGTCTCTTCTGTTTTGCCCAATTCCTAAGGAGATGCTGCAGTGAACGTTCAAAAACTGCGGAGTTGATGAGTTAAGTAGAACACACGTGACATTACTTAAAGAACTGTCGAACTCATTAATTATGCGGTTCTTTTGTTTAGATTTGAATGGTTAGGATGAGAATTCGGGAAAGAGAAAGGTGTGCCTGTCCTAAGAGACTTAGCTTGGAACGAAAAGGGACTTATAGGTAGGGAACCCGAAATTTTACAATCCGCTATAACTTGCTGTAAAATACTATTTTTGTTTTTACTTTTTCTTGCTAGAATCTGCTATTTTTCGAAAATTCTACATTTTATTCCAATGATTTCTCGAACGCCAACCTTAATCCAGTTCATTATGTTCCAAGTCATGAAATCAACCCAATTCACATGGTCGAATATCAAATGAGCAGAACATTTTTTAAAGGACCACCCATAGAAAAAAGCTTTAGGTGCAAGCTGTCTGTCAACACAGAAATGCTTCAGTAGATCCGTTTTGTACGTGCTGCCAAGCACATTTTACCCTTTGACCAAACTAACTTTGAAGATAAGCTTTGAAGTTTCCGATTTCAAAGGCTGTAACACTAAGGTATTTACCCATACAACTTCATGCATAAAAATGCAAGAAGTATAGGCTACCCTATATTAACGCAAGCATGCGGTGCCCTTTCAAAAACTCGATCGCCACCTACACGTACTCTAATATTGTGTGAATTTTGAAACCTCTTTGGTATTAATTCGTACAGTCAAACATCTGGACACGGAAGAAACGTCAAGACAAGCCGGTAAAAAATCAGTGCAAAGTAGCGAGTCAAAGAGAACACGCAGGGCCTGCTCCATGAAGACGGTGGCATTTGTGTTTTTCTATATGCTCCCTTTCGCTTGATTGCAAAAGGTTTGCGACCGACAGTCATATTCTTTCGAAGAAACATCTGTAAATGCAACGCAAGTTTAAGGATATGAAGCACAAGGTGAAGGCCTCACCAACTGTTGCTGAGCCTCCTGCATAGAAATCAAAACAGGTCAGTGGCACAAAATGGTAAACGGGATCTGGTGTAATTACAATGTATCCTAGACTCGAATCGTTAGCAATAGTTTCAGTCCGATGAGTCAAAGAAACCTGTCGTGTCGTAGTGTAAACAAATTCAGGACAGGGCACGTGAATGAATAAAAAGGAAATACATCATGTACATGAATTGATTAAATGGATATCGTACATCTATTTTACAGCATACACATAACGGCTTACTCCAATACGAACAAACAGGTCTTATGATTTGTAGCGTATACTCGTATGTACATCTACATCCTTGTGATTACAATACGCAGTAAAGGCAGCTAACTCTATTAATGGACTATAATGTTAACTTCACAAAATTCACGTTCAGTTACTAATTGTTAACGAACTTGCTTGCTTGTAAGTTACTTAAATTGATTCACGTATGTATGAAGAGCTTAAATCACGACACAACTTGCTTATTCTTTCCCAATGTAGATCACGATGAAGACCTGCATTAAGAAATGGAATGAAGCAATTGCTGCACGTCAGGAAGTTGTAACTGATCTTGTTAAGGCGTTTACTGCAGCAAATATCCCTTTAGAAAAAGTGGACTATTAGCCCCTACGTGCCTTCTTCGTAAAGCAAGGTTAATACGCTCTGCAAAGAGTATGTCCAAAACGTGTACGAGGATCATCACAAAAAGCTTCAGGAGCTACTAAGGGGTAAGCCAGTTGCTGTGTGCATCGATGAAATTATAGATGTTAAGCAAAGGTATTTTCTGAATAATTTTAGTCACAGCGTTAGATGCAACAAAGGCGGATAGGTTCTATCTCATCGACACCATTTTCTAGAAAAGGTTGACAACTCTACAGTCTTGCGTGCCGTTGTCAAATGCTTGAGTGACTTTGGCATAGGTTTTGAGCAGGTGTGTGCTTTCATCTCTGATAGCGCAACCTATATGTTGAAGGCCTAACGTGACGTGCTTTCAACACTGTATCCAAATGCTCAGCATGTCACTTGTTGGGCCCACATTATTCATCTCGTCGGCGAGGCCTTTCGCAATAGATTCCGAAAGGTAGACAGTCTCGTATCACTGTTGAAGAAGCTGTTGTGTTAGTCTCCTGGGCAAAAGCTGAGACATTTGAAGTTCCTGCTGGAGAAGGAAGTAAAGAATCCTGCACTATGTCCTGAAGCAGTGGTGACCAGATGGGGAGCCTGGTTGAATGCCTGCATATACCACGCGAAGCACGTGTATCTCTATGAAGAGTTTGTTGAAAGAGAATTGGAAGTTTCAACGACCAGGGTATTGACGTCGCTTCGGAAATTGCTCAGTGATCCCCAGGTTTAAACGGATGTTCAATTCTGTCTAAACTGGTCTGCTTACGTAGCGATTAATTAATCGCTACGTAAGCAGACCAGTTTAGACACACTTTGTTCACTCTGAAGAATTCGGACCTTCTCTCATCCCAAACCTACGATACAGGGAGCGACTTCTTAACTTACCTACGAGTGCAGGCTGATACGTGCACAGCCGAAGAAGAGCGCTTCAATGCTGGCTTCGCGCAAACTAATCAGATTAGTGTTGACCATGCAGACAAGAAAATGACTAAATTGAGTATTGAAATGATGACCTATGCCAGGTACAGATGCAGATCTACACAGAGAATGGACAATTGCGTCGTGGTATCGTAGGATGCCACTACACAAAATATCTCTTGGCAATGAAATAGTGAAGAAACTTTATGAGGAAAAAGGTATTGTTACAGGACGCAAGACCTTCAGTGTACAGTTATGAGATACTCTAAGATGGTTAATTTCATCACACTTTTAATTCATAGGTGTTTATTTCTTTGAACACATTATAAAGTATGAACCACAGCAAAACGTAATCGACATACTATCCTCGTACCTAAATCAGTTTGTTTCACACCAACTTCAATTAAACTCCATTTAAAAGGAACTCAATGAAATATGTTTTTATTGTTACAAACAATCTAAATAATGCAAAAAGTCTAGAAAATCGCACAAGATAAGTTAATATAGTTGATCAAACACTCTTTGTCTTAAGACACGAAAATAACCTAAATGTGAAAAGGGTAGTTGCTAAGACAACATAGGTGTACGTTGCCAAGAATATCAATACTCCAACTATTTGATAAAGCGTGTGTTTTAGAGCACCATCTCCATCTACAACAGAAATGCATTAAACCTAGACTTGAACTCTTTAAAAGACATTGTAAAAACCAAGGTTTATTGTGTAGTTACTGGCCTTTAAACAACTGTCTTTAGAAAAATATCAAGAAAAACTTTGCTAAATCATCCATCGAATAAAGTTCAAATTTAGAAAATGCACCCTTCCACTCTGCTTCCTTTACTACTGCCTCTGTTTATCAGAAATTAGGCCTCTCATTTCCTCATCAGTCATTTCTGTGGTGTCAGTATTTAAAAATATGCCATTTTATTCCATCATATTATTCTTTATTTTTTCGATTCTTAGTTTTAATGGTTTCCAAAAATAGGTACCTCCTGTGGTTTTAATATTGTGACAAATCCATTCATTATTAATATAGGAAAATGACAGTAATGTTTTCCTCAGCCATAAATTACTTTAATCAACCATATATCGGAATGAGCACTTTAATCTACTANAACTGTTGAAGAAGCTGTTGTGTTAGTCTCCTGGGCAAAAGCTAAGACATTTGAAGTTCCTGCTGGAGAAGGAAGTAAAGAATCTTGCACTATGTCCTGAAGCAGTGGTGACCAGATGGGGAGCCTGGTTGAATGCCTGCATATACCACGCGAAGCACGTGTATCTCTATGAAGAGTTTGTTGAAAGAGAATTGGAAGTTTCAACGACCAGGGTATTGACGTCGCTTCGGAAATTGCTCAGTGATCCCCAGGTTTAAACGGATGTTCAATTCTGTCTAAACTGGTCTGCTTACGTAGCGATTAATTAATCGCTACGTAAGCAGACCAGTTTAGACACACTTTGTTCACTCTGAAGAATTCGGACCTTCTCTCATCCCAAACCTACGATACAGGGAGCGACTTCTTAACTTACCTACGAGTGCAGGCTGATACGTGCACAGCCGAAGAAGAGCGCTTCAATGCTGGCTTCGCGCAAACTAATCAGATTAGTGTTGACCATGCAGACAAGAAAATGACTAAATTGAGTATTGAAATGATGACCTATGCCAGGTACAGATGCAGATCTACACAGAGAATGGACAATTGCGTCGTGGTATCGTAGGATGCCACTACACAAAATATCTCTTGGCAATGAAATAGTGAAGAAACTTTATGAGGAAAAAGGTATTGTTACAGGACGCAAGACCTTCAGTGTACAGTTATGAGATACTCTAAGATGGTTAATTTCATCACACTTTTAATTCATAGGTGTTTATTTCTTTGAACACATTATAAAGTGTGAACCACAGCAAAACGTAATCGACATACTATCCTCGTACCTAAATCAGTTTGTTTCACACCAACTTCAATTAAACTCCATTTAAAAGGAACTCAATGAAATATGTTTTTATTGTTACAAACAATCTAAATAATGCAAAAAGTCTAGAAAATCGCACAAGATAAGTTAATATAGTTGATCAAACACTCTTTGTCTTAAGACACGAAAATAACCTAAATGTGAAAAGGGTAGTTGCTAAGACAACATAGGTGTACGTTGCCAAGAATATCAATACTCCAACTATTTGATAAAGCGTGTGTTTTAGAGCACCATCTCCATCTACAACAGAAATGCATTAAACCTAGACTTGAACTCTTTAAAAGACATTGTAAAAACCAAGGTTTATTGTGTAGTTACTGGCCTTTAAACAACTGTCTTTAGAAAAATATCAAGAAAAACTTTGCTAAATCATCCATCGAATAAAGTTCAAATTTAGAAAATGCACCCTTCCACTCTGCTTCCTTTACTACTGCCTCTGTTTATCAGAAATTAGGCCTCTCATTTCCTCATCAGTCATTTCTGTGGTGTCAGTATTTAAAAATATGCCATTTTATTCCATCATATTATTCTTTATTTTTTCGATTCTTAGTTTTAATGGTTTCCAAAAATAGGTACCTCCTGTGGTTTTAATATTGTGACAAATCCATTCATTATTAATATAGGAAAATGACAGTAATGTTTTCCTCAGCCATAAATTACTTTAATCAACCATATATCGGAATGAGCACTTTAATCTACTAAATAAACAGAAAAAAATAAGAGTACATGTCGGTTGGATTTTGACCACCCACATTTCCAATAGTAACAAGAAATATTATCTTCATTTTTAATAAATGTTATTGACCTTGTTTAAGCTTTTAGTAAAACGGTTTCACGAAATCTGCTAAAAATAAAGTCTAGCATTTCCCCATTAAAGTTGTGTGACTTTCTATTGAAATAGCAGAAATTTAATTATTTCAGATTCTGCTTTTTCAAATACGCAGGAGAGCTGATTTGTATTATAATTACTTTTCTTTCTTTTAATATTGAACTTGTTTATTGAAGCTTACATTTAAGGAGCCTAATTTATTTAAAGATGTAAAAAAATCTCGTTATTTTTCTCAAGCTAAAATGAAAAGAATACCAAGTCCAGATAAAATAGCAATGTGTTGTAATAATTTCTTTATAACGAGACTACGTAATAAAGTTAAAAAAGAAAAAAGCGAAAAATAAGAGCTAAGAGATCCAACAAATGATTTTCTTAGAGATTTAAATAGGGCCATATTTGTGATCCTTTGATCATATTTTTAGCTATAAATAATTAGTTAGAAACATTTTTCATTGGCGAAAGCAATAAAAAATTGAACGTGAGCTCAAGAGAAATCCGGGCCGGCTCTATTTACAAGTAGTGTCTCCAGCAAACTACAACAACATGCAGTAGGTATATGTCAGCAGAGATTTCTCGTGGTCATTGGAAAACGTAAATAAGGTTGGACCTATATGAGACCAGGTTACGTCATCATACAAATCTTTTGTTTCTCTTTATAAACAACTTTCATTGGATGTAATTTTACCAGAATATTATCCTTTTACACACTGTCCTGTTGAATTGAATTGATCAGCTACTTGATTATGGGGAATCCAAGACACCACCATCGATCTAATGGGCGTCCAAAGCTATGGATATCATCTCACACGACACCGGCATGCTACCAGAAGACAGCAATGATAAAAAGGGAAGTTTGGAAAAAACGAGTAGTTTTGGCCCTGGCAACCCGCCCGACGAGGTAAGGTACACACTGTCCCCCAATGTACTATTAGAAAATTTATTTGTAAGAAGAAGCTAGATTATATATCAATTTATTATGGTATTACCTTCTATTTTGTGCAGAAAAGGTTGATTACAGAAATATTTATTTTGGTCTAGGAGAGAAAGAGATGGAAAGGAGGGATTTTGGGGGGAGAGAAAGACAAAGTTTTTCAACACAAATCATGGGAGATTAAACGTCGCTGCTATTTTTTTTACTGAGGGGAAGAAAAGTTATTTCTCCTCAGTAAAAACCTTCAAACCTCCCCTTTGTCTGCGCTTCAAAAATTTCATCAGCATCTTTATGTATGTTGTAATCGTAAAACACAAACAGAATGATTTGGGGGTACAGGAGAAGTATAGCTAATTCAATATGTTGGAAATTTCATTAAATTCAAAATGCTTGGCAATGTCTGGAAAATCTTTTATCAAATAATGTTGCAATTCACTACAGAAGCTGCGATATGCTAAAATTTGTTTCTACAATCCAAAGACAAATGAAAGTTAATCCCAGTTTGGCATTTCTGTAGAGATTAAGGTTTGGTAAAAAACTCTCAAAAAATCCTCCTCCCTCTTCTCAAAGGAAATTAGTGAAAAAAGTTCTATTTTTCTTCTTTTTGCTTAATAATATTCATAGCTAATCCCTAAAAATACGAAAAATACTTGGATGAATACAGTTTGATGTATATGAATCAGCTCACTGTTCTCAAAATATGAATTGTAAAATGGGAGCAATTAGTAAAAATACACAATGAAAACATTCTTCTGAGCCATGTTACTATAAATCACTCAAAATTAAAAATAAAAGATTCGTGGTAAAATAACCCAGATGACTCAACTCAAATTAGTTTCACATTGTTTGAAAGCGTTTTCGCTTACACTCAAATGGACCAAGAAACCAGAATAAGAGAACATGTCACGTGGTTTGTTATCAATACAGAAAACAAAGAGAGGATTAAGAAAGGCAACCATTTGTTGTGGTTGGCTGAATAAAAACAACTGAAGAGCATATGCAATTTTTTTTATCACTAAAGAAAAAATGATGGAAGTTGAATATGCATTGTCTCCGGTGCTTGTCAATAAAAGGCAGAACTATATCTATCGATTATTTTAAGTGTTGTGTGTCGAAATTTTCACCACATTTGCAATTCAGTAGGGAATTCTGTGCTGTAGCCTTTTAATAATTTGGTGTACACTGTTGCACTGGCTCTTTGGTTGAACTCGATTAACGCAATGTTTATCTTTGTAATGTTACCCAAAAGCAACACCTTTGTTTCTTTTACTGTTTCCATAAATTTGCCATGTACTCACTGAAAAGTTATTCAATGAAAACTGCTAGTTGCCTCTGTCTTGCTTCCATTTCCACTTCAGCTAATCCTATTTGCAGTTTTATTTAACATCAGTCAGTAGTATCAAACAAAATAAATACCCAAACTTGAAATATCTGAGGAGGAAAAAATATGCCATATTTTCTTCAATAAGCGCTTGGTTTGCTTATTCAAGAAGCCTCCCAGAAGGGGTGCTGACTTAGGGAAGGTGCCTATTCAATTAAGGCGCTTAGCTAGTAATCTAATAATACATAGAAAATGACTCTTAATAAGTAGTAAAGACAGTAGCAGTTTTCCTAACTAATGCACAATTTTCATTCTATATGTACGAGTTCATTCTCATCGTTATCCATATCAACCAGATTAATTTTCTGTGCAGCTTCTTTAATGTCTGATTTGCGACATGGATTTGGGTTTAAGGTGCTATCTTTAAAGTGCTTAAGAAATGACTGGGGGTAATGGGGGGTAAGAAAATCTTTGATTTTTCTTACCCCTATACTTTCTCTAGAAATTTTGTAATTTTATGACTAGGAAAATAGCGCTCCAGTGGCAACTACGTCATTCATTGTACACACTTAACACAGCCTGTCCCTGATATCATTTTTGTCTCTTTCAAAATAATGCTATACATAATGTTATGCTATACATAATGTTATGACACAGTACTGGATCTCCACAAACATTGGCGTTGTAATCACCTGTTATAATTAACATGTCATATTTATGTACTGTTAAAATTGAATTTATTAAAATTCTATAAAAAATGCATTTTTTCTTTTCGATCTGTTTTTCGCTGAGGAATAAAGATGAATACTATTAACTCCATAAGTCTGGGATATAATTTTGGTCTTGGACGTCTTTTGTGCCCTGTCAATAGCTTGTTTACCCGCATTTTAAGACACCATTGTGGCTACTACATTGGTTTGAATGTTGAGGCCAACATCTTTTTGCCAGGTCCTTTCCAACTACTTTCACCGATTTCTAAAATTGCAGTATTTAATTTAGTCATTTCCTAAGCACTTTATAAGCTCTTCCCATATTTTTCATGGCCCTTATGTTTCAATTTCCCATGCTAAAATACCTTTAGGACTAACAAATGGCATAAAAAGCCCCTGACCTTCTTCAAGGCTTTCAGGTGTTTCATAAGTCTTTCCTCATTTGAATGGTCACTGCCGCTGTTTCAAGAAATTGTAGATTTTGTTGGAGGGTTTATTTACGCGGTAGAGTTACTGGTCTAAGCCTAACCCTCCTTCTTTACTGGCCTACTGAGAACCAGCAAGTGTCCCAGAGAGAAACCAGGCAGAGTTTTAGCAGTACTCTCAGTATCAGTTATTGACCTTTGAAGTAAGTAATTGGTAGCTGTTGGATCATGGTGAAGAAATGCTGACATTTTGTAGTTGGTATTTAATGCAAGGGCTGTTGTGATATTTCGTAGCTGCAGTAACATTATTTGGTTGTGGAGGATTTCCTTGGTTTCTGTGACCTTACATAGATATTGTGACTATTTGAAGTTAAAAATTAGTCATAGTTACATTAGGGTGGCTTGGCCTAGTTGGAAAAATGTGATACAGCTGCAGTGAAGAAATATAGTTTTTTGTAATGTCATGACGTAGATGCAGCAGTGGGATGCCTTTGGTGTGAACTGACATAGTTACAGTGACTAAACGTAACTGGTTGTGACCTGTAATCGGTTTGTTGACTTGATGTAGTTGGGATGGAATAATATTGTTGAACAGACCCGAAATACAGGGCTGGAGCCAGAAATAAATTTGAATGAAGCAATCTTGAGGGTTTAAAAAAATTTTCAAACCCTCAAAATTTTTAGACCAATTTTCAAGACCATATTTCCTGGATGCTTGGAACATAAAAACGATACGCTTTTTCCACTCGATAAAGAAACAATTTAAATAAAGTGACTCGTAACTCGACTACCTTGTCATGCATGAAGGTTGCTGACCACCCAGATTGGTGTAGTATGCGTCTACATCTACATCGCTTCTCGGTATTTTGGCTAAGATCAAGTGTAGAGCTCTGATCTCTCCTTGGTCGGATCTTCGGCTATAGGGCCCAACCATGCAGGACAAGGGTCTCGAGATGCTTGAGCCTTGGCTGATGACCAACCCAAGAGAAAGGGCCTTCCCTCGAAGGGTACTGTAGGGGCGATCCATATGTTTTGAATTTTATGATGTCTTGCGTGCTTTCTGTCCCACTTTTTCTTGATCTGTTGTTTCCTTTCAGGTCTTCCATAGATGGATATCTGTATAAGACAAAAATGGGCCCACTATTTACCAGGGGTTTCATCAATGAAAGGTGACCCAGTATGCATCTACATCATCAGGTCCTGCTAAATTTGATTAATTTTGATTGCTTGTTAAAATAATTTTTTTAAGAAAACATCTATGCAGAAGAAGTATTTTTGGGCCATTTTCAAAGGCTAAACTAAATTTCTTCCCAATTGGGAAGGATTGGTAAAAAACAGTCTATTTTACTACCTGTTCTAAAACTTTATGTAAAGGTTCTACCCGAAAAACTGCTCCTATCCGAAAAATGTATATCATGACTTTAAGAGAAGTAAAAATTATTTGTACCCTTAGCGGGATTCGAGCCAATTAATATGTTTTTCATGGGCAAGTGCTTTTCCAATTGAGCTGTCGACGATAGGCACTTAATCAGATCATTGAATTACTCTAACTAAAGTTCCCTTTCCTTCCAATCCACTGTAGCTAAAAGCAAAGAAAAGTGGCTGTACTGTGACAACAAACCATACACTTAATATTCACCATGACAGAATTTCGTGCCACTTGTCTAACTGTTCCTTGCCTGTTTTTAAAGCTTTCTAATGAAAATTCCTTTAATAGAAAGGTTCAAACATGTTTTAAAGGTGTCATCACATCTTGCTAATGTAAGACATTTCAAAAAGCATTTGTTTGATCAAATGCAAATCAAAATAATTGGGTTTTATTTATTTTATCATGACCAAAGAGTGACTACCTTAACCAAGTGCACTACTTTTACATATCAGTTTGTAATAGAGTAAAGGTGGCATAATTCTAACGTAAATGCGTCATCATGCTTGAAGACGTATTAGGTCACGTGGTTTCGCTTTCGAAATACCTCTGAAATATAAAAAAAAATATCTCAGAGCAAATGGCTGCGACAATTCTTCAAGGCGAACGCTCCTTCAGGTCAATATATAGAGTTGCCCACCAATCACAGTATCATATGACTATTATCACATTTATAATTTGTTTATATCACACTAAGATCATATCACATAAGCACCAACAACCATAGCTGCAATGTGCACATATTTTCCGAAAAAGTATCATTTCAGCTGTCACCTACTACGCATACACCAGCCTACATCAGAAGCAAGATGAACTACGCAGCTCCCGCATGGCAACCCTGGATATCAGCAACTAACATGACTCGCCTAGAGTCTCTACAAAACCGAGCTCTCCGCATTGCTACTGGCCAACTAGTCTCAACACCGACTGAAGCTCTGCATCTCGAAGCCAACGTACCCAGCTATTCGACGACCAGCTCTCGTCTGATCTTGAAATCTCGGGAAAAGACTCTACGTTGCCCTGCTGATCATCCAAAGCGCATCGCCTTCGAAAACAACATCGTGCAACGTGTCCACTCGCGCCAACATTGGAGACGAAAAGCCAACGAGCTAGCTGAGGCTCTACCAGACGCCCTACAACATCGTCTGCAGACAGAACTTTTCACTATCGCTCCGTGGGACCTTGACGTTTCCCAACACTGTCAAGTCTTCTGTTCTGTACCAGGTATTGCTAGCAGAGATGAC
>RDPX01000027.1:2109555-2186439 GCA_003991215.1 Morbakka virulenta
GTGAGAATCCTCAACTGCTATGTCTTACCTGTCCTGACCTACGGCTGTGAAAGTTGGACACTGACGTCAGACCTGGAGAAAAGACTGAACGCTACTGAAATGTGGATGTTGCGCAGAATGTTGAGAATTTCCTGGACGGAACACACTAGTAATGATGAAGTACTAAGACGAGCTAATTATAGCAGGAGACTCCTGAAAACCATCAGAAAGAGACAACAGTCGTTCCTAGGACATGTAATGAGAAAAGAAGGCTTGGAAAATTTGGCTGTTACTGGTAAAATTTGCGGTAAAAGAGGAAGAGGAAGACAAAGAACAACGTTCATGAAAAGTTTGTCAACATGGACCGGAGTCAGCGAGAAGGAACTGCTGGAGAAGACCAAGAATAGGATCCTGTGGAGAAGCATGACCGCCTACGTTCTGCAAGGACACGGCACATGAGGAGGAGGGTATCTTTTCAACTGCAGCGTAGTGGGATTGGCTGGTTAATTGTTCTTAAGAATTATGACGTACTCTAAGTGCCTCGTTTTTGTATTTACACAGGTTTCGCAAGGTAATCAGAGGACATTTAATCGAGTATATTGTGAATTTTGTTTTAGCAAGTTTACATACGCCTTAATGGATAAAAAAAAAACGTTGATTATATTTTGGAGCATACTAAACTAGGAAATTAAAAGAGTGTTGGGATCGTAGCTACTTCGAAAAAAATTAGAGGCAAGAATGAGAGTACGCTCAGACGGTGCCCTTCATAGGGCACCGTCTGAGCCCCAATTACTGGGGTAAAATGACGTTAAAAACCAAAAAAAGGGGGGGAAAGAGATAGTACGGCCATTTCGAGAAAAAAAAGGTAAGAATCTGATCAAGAAAGGGCGGATGGAGCCCGTACGAGGATAACGACCAATGAAGAGACAGAGATGTCATGATGTAGTGAAGAGACATGGTAAAGATAGGAGTAGAGCCACGTAAAACACTGAACAGTGACAAGAGCTGCTTATCCCTCGTGACAGGGAACAAATTTACCCAAGAAGATTTTGGCTGAAACTGGAATGGCAAGTTTCAAATATGCATCTAAGCAGGGCACGGAACATTGTCAACTTTTATACGTTGCATATATACTTACGCATATACGTTGACAATACTCTCCATTAAGAGAGGAAGCTACAATAGATCTTCCAAATGACTGGCTTTGCAGTTGATTTTAAACATACATACATACACACACATATATACATATATATGTTTATATTAACAAATGAATATGAAATGTCATCAGCAACAGTGCATTACCACATTAAAACGTAGGAGCTATCATATAATCAAATATACGAGTGAGGAAAACTCTAACTTTACAGTACTCAGAGTTTCATGTCTTTCACAATCTTCAGCTGTATACAAATGATCACAAGTGATCATTTGTATACAGCTTAAAAGTTAGAGTTTTCCTTACTCGTATACCTGATTATATGTATGTTTTTATACATATATATATATATATATATATATAATTCAAATTCGCGTGGATTCAGACTATAGGTAGAGTGCTCAATACACCATCAATAGTGGGTAGAGCGTAATAACTAAATCATATATATATATATATATATATAAATATTTAAAATCAACTGGAACGCCAATCATTTGGAAGATCTATTATAGCTTCCTCTCTTAATGAACCCATCCTTTAATAGTCTAACGACATAATAAAGAAGTGGATGAAAATCGCCATATTCAAAATAAATCAAAATATTGCGGACTTAAGGTGTTTTAGCTTTAAAGAAATCAGCTTTGCTACAAAAGAAGCATGTGATTTTATTTGTTTTCAATTAAATGATCGATATGCAAACACTGAATGGGTAGAGGCCTTCAAGCTGAATAGTTTTTCACTTTTCCTCTACTTTCATACTCAATTTTCCAACGATAGCCTAACAATTGCTTCCTCAAACTATCGAACGCTGATCGAAGAAAGATTGAGAAAGGAACTAACGATTTTGCAAAATAATGAACTATTCAGACATTTAACTGTTACCGATTTGTAAACATTTTGTTAAAAATATTTTTCTCACACAAAAACTCTCAGAAGTTCTAAAATTAGTTTAATTGGCACTGAATACACCGATTTCAATCACAGGGGCCAAGTAATGTTTTTCAACACAAAAGAGAATATATACTACTATATATACTACTATATATAGAAAATCTATGGGATATAATAAACTTAATGCTCTGGTAATGCTAGCAACTCGTCTCAAAGTTATTACAGAACAAGAAGATTGACAACTGACCACTGTATGGCATAATATATTATTGAAATTACAAAATTTCCAAAAAATATATCCTCAACAAGAACTGTGTCGTTACCAATTTAAGGGACAATGCAAGGTACTAAATAAATTGTGATTGGATATGATTTGTTTTATAAACTGTGGCTTTAATGATGACTTCGCATTTTTATCCCAGTGCATTCCTTTATAAGTGGCAATAGTTAATTTAATAAGGTGTAAGACTGGTACTGACATTTGCTCGTTCTGTGCTATTTCAAACTGATAAATACCGATAAAAAGTACTCTATTTCTGAAATTCATGTTCAACTTTCGTTACTTCTGCTTTGTACTAACTACTGCTATGTGGCATACTCAAGTCTACTATCTTTAATCCTCTTTGTTTTCCACAGCTAATCACAAAACGTGACTTGCTGCCTCAATCCTCGATTTGTTTTTTGCACTGATAAAACTCACTTGATTTGTGCCTTTTCAATCGGCGTCCAAGTGTGGGTTGGTGCCACCAAAAAAGGTGTCGATCAAAATAAAGTAATTTTAATAGCGACATTCCAAAAATATTTTTGACCGGCCCAAAAGTCAGAGAATAATTGAAACTTTCCTCCTGATTTCCCATACTTGCACCTCTTGCATGTATATAAATATATATAGGTCTACTGCTAACTAGCCTCGACCTCCAATACATACTAAACTCGCATGCTTGACTTAGATTCTTAAATATGCATTGTTATATACTGTTTATCTTGTAGCACATAGTTTATGAGGGCTTTATGATTTTTGGGGAATTTGACCAGAAGAATAATTTCGGTGATTAAAATCATAGTATCTTTAAAAGTCTGAAGCTAGGTATTCCATATCTAAAGTTTAAATTTAATATATAGCTCAAGCAATGAGTTGCTACTCCCCTTGGTTGTTCAGCAAATATTTAAGTAGCATCTTGTGGTCTCCTTTCTGGCACATTGTTAGCTCTGTGTTGATCTTAAGCAGGTCAATTGTGCAGAGAATCGTGCATTTTAGCAATCTTAGAAAGAAGCTGGGAAAAACAAAAGTTATCAGGCGAACTACTACTATGAAGGGCTTCTCTTATGGAAACAATCCCGTTATGTAACAACACTGAGGACAAAATTAAAGTTTTCACTGATTGCTTTATCTTTCTACAGCATAGTGAGGTCCAAGCGTCTCTGTTTTTCATTAACAACAGTAGTTGCTAATAATCTTGAAAATTCTGAACTTTATGGACTCAGAGAAACCCATAGATGTAAGATCTTTATTGTGTCATGAGTCGTAAGCTTTCAAAAAAAACAAAAAAACGACTTATGACATGATAAAGCTCTTACACCAACAGTAGTTGTATTGTTGGTAGTCAATCAAACCAAGAACAAATTCAGAAGCTGAAACAACCAATAACGATTTGTAATTTACCAGTTACTCTGTTGCTCTCTTATCTTTGGTTACTCTCTTTAATTTTTGCTGCTTCCTTAAAAACAGAATTTGTGAATGGCAAACGTAAAAAACAGTGTAAAATACACCTGTGGGACATAATGAGACAAACAATCATTTAAGTTGACATCGACGGCTACAAAGTAAAAGATCATAATATGTATTATACTAAATTACAACCAACTGGAACCTACTGCTACAAACACTTCATAAGAGTGTGACCTCAGACATACGATTTTAATAGTCATAACACCGAAGCCATGCCACAGAGGTCAACAAAGAGTAAACATCAGATGATGAGACACGTTTATTTATCCTTACACTTTTATTTATCCTTATTTATATATCCTTATTTATCCTTACACTTTTATTTATCCTTACACTTTTATTTAACTTACACCCAATGCTTTTGTGGATAGAACCTGATGGAGAGTGCCCCCGCTTCAAAGTATTGTTAGCTCTGGTCTTAAACTTTATTTCCAATATAACCCACACACTTCTATTCACCAAAACAATACATTAGGATATTTTATACGTCAATCGTGTTTCTGGGTCGCTATATTTATATGGTTTTTTGAATACTCAAGCTTGCTTTGTAATTTGTTTTTCACCTTACATTATCTGGTGTTAGGCTTAACTAAAATTTTAATTTAGTCTTGGATATCTTCCAGTTTGAAGTTTTTACTGCAACTTTTTCTATCATTCAGTACACTAGGTAAACTTAAAATCAAAAGTGTGGTTAAGTATAAGGTGGAGAAAAAGTATTTCTTTTCTTTATAAATCCTGCTTTCAATCTACATCTGGAAAATTTGCGTACAGTAGAGCTCTTTCCTTAGACACACACACACACACACACACACAAACACACACACACACACGCACACACACACACACATGTAACACGGATTTACAATTTATGAAATGGAAAAAGGTTGCATGGAAAAAGATTGCAGGACATACTAACTTCGAGATCATCGAATGATTATACTGAAAAATAAGATATTTGACACCAAAGCGAGTTGACAGCAACATTAGATTGCTTACTTTACATCAGAGTGAGGTTTATTTCCAATTTTATTTTTTCACTCCACATGCAGTTGTTCATGCTCACCGAAATGACTTTGTTCAAATATCTCCCCTACTCCAAAACAAGCTAACACCCTCATTGTTCCATAATACATAGTTGTGTCTATAGACTTATGGTTAAAACAGAGGATACGCCATTTAAGAAGGTATAAACAGCATCAAAGTTCGATGTATAAATGGGATTGATCATAATGCTCTTAGCACAGAACAGTTTAGATTTAAGAGATCATCAGGAGGTCTTAAATCGCTATATCTCCTTAACGTTGTTCTTGGGCAAAAATCGACTCTTTCTAACAGCGTTACCGCAAGCGTTTTCCTGCCTTTTTTCTTTTTTTTAATTTTTTTTCTCCTTTACATAAGTCCCCATGTTTACTCCTTGTGAATATTATGAACAGGGTTGCCAGTTTGGATTTTTCTTATCTAATTTCCAGAAAGCTGGATTTGTGAAAACTGGCTGGCTTTTGAAAAAGTGATTTGAATTTTACAGAAAGTTGAGCTTTATTTTGGAATTATCTCATGAATGTCCTGACTTGGCGACTATGTATTAAAAATGAGTGAATATTTAAACATAACAGCTGTTTCGTTTGGGGTTTTTTATTGTATGTGACTGAAGTGTATGGAGCCCCTTTGTCGGCAATTGTAAAAGTAGTCGAAACTCAGGCAACAAAGAATCTTTTCTAATATTTGGGTCACTTTCATCCAGAAAAAGTATGTAGTTAGTTGGCACACTTGCCTTTTCACCCATCCATCTCAGAATTAAAAATGAGTGTGTGATTAAAGAGAAAAGTAGAATATCTTAACTGGATTAAAGCAAAAGTCTTCGATGGTAAGATTCCAATGGATGCAGTCAATTTCTGGTCAGGCGTTATCAAATACCAGACCTCTAATGGAAACACGCGCAAAAAGACATTGCTTAGTGTGTGCTGTCATGTTTGTGTTCACCTGTCAACAAATCTGTCACGTAAGGCTATTTTCGTTCTTTTCTTGTGTGGAAATAAAGCTGGGTGACAGAATTTAACTCAAGGTACTAGATTTAATTGAGAATTAGAGGAAATTTGCATTCTGAGAGTCTTTGTTGCAGAGCTCTTGACTGTCACTGGTAGGATGCTGGAACTATTCGACAGCAAAAAAAAAAATGCTTTTGTTTAACGACAGTGGCGAAGAGGAGATTCGCATTTGACGTTTTAACTAACTTATAAGCTACTAATTCTTTATCGACTTATTCAACTTATTATTTGTCCTTTTTATATTCGGTTTGAATGCTTGTTTTACAAAAAAGGTCAGCAGAACATAAATCTCAATAACATGACAGCCTCGTTTTTACTATTCAGTATTCTATTGTTCTTTACTCATTAAAATTTTTGGCTTAATTTGGGTTTTCATCACGATCAATTGGCTTCTATCAATATTGGGACCTAGCAATCGGGGCTATTAATGGTCGGATGCAGCTTTCACCTCAAGAATAGAGAAGCCCGCCGCAATCTCAAATNCGACAGCAAAAAAAAAATGCTTTTGTTTAACGACAGTAGCGAAGAGGAGATTCGCATTTGACGTTTTAACTAACTTATAAGCTACTAATTCTTTATCGACTTATTCAACTTATTATTTGTCCTTTTTATATTCGGTTTGAATGCTTGTTTTACAAAAACAGTCAGCAGAACATAAATCTCAATAACATGACAGCCTCGTTTTTACTATTCAGTATTCTATTGTTCTTTACTCATTAAAATTTTTGGCTTAATTTGGGTTTTCATCACGATCAATTGGCTTCTGTCAATATTGGGACCTCAAGAATAGAGAAGCCCGCCGCAATCTCAAATTGACATGGGAAGGAAATATTATCCAAAATAACCCCAATCCTGTGTAGCTCGGAGTGACATTGGACCGAACTCTGTCCTTCAAGGTGCATATCACCAAGCTCAGAGGCAAAGTGGGCAAGTAGAAACAATCTGCTCCGAAAGCTTGTCAATAGCAAATGGGGTGCGGACCGTAAGACCTTTCGAACCACTGCTCTCAGCCTATGTTTCTCAGCTGCGGAATATGCCAGCTCCACATGGTGCAGATCTAGTCATGCCCGCAAACTAGATCCCATGCTGAATGACACTTGCAGAACAGTGGCCGGCTGCTTGAAACCAACACCCATGACATGCGTCTATGCTCTGGCTGGAATCGCACCGCCTAGTATCCGCCGAGAGGTCATGAGCCACTATGAACGATTGAAGCAAGACAACAACGAAAGACATCCTCTCTACCAGTACCAACCGACCAGAAAACGTCTACCATCAAGAAACAGCTTCATGGATTCCACAGAGCCCCTTGCAGTCTCCGTGGATGCTGCCATTGAAGAGAAAGGGCTAGAGTCCTGGTACGAAAGCAGCATGGCTCCTGTATGGCTCACCAGAGGCAATATACCATCACAAGAGCTTGCGTCAGGCAACCATCTCGACTGGCCAGCCTGGCAGACGCTGAACTGCCTGAGAGCGGGTCAAGGTAGATGCAAGGTCTCTCTGAAGGCCTGGGGCATGTGCAACTCAAGCACATGTGACTGCGGAAGGGTACAGTCAATGAGCCACCTGCTGACTTGCGACCTGGCACCCGGCTGTACAGAGGACGAGCTTGCTAAACCAAACGACAAGGCTATAGCGACCGCCAAGTTCTGGGGCGGGACTATGATTGATGCGAGATACGACGAAGAAGAAGATCGGGGCTATGAATGACAAGTGAGATTTCAGAGAAGCGACAGTACAAGTTGCACAGACGATCGTTTTTTGCATTTCTTTCAAAGAGTGTACTAAAACTGAAGAATTACGTCGGATTTCAGATAAGGTCTAGCCTCTCCTTGAAGAAATGGTTATTTTTTAAAAATCAAAATTGGAAAGCCTCAGCTCACCCCCTGAATACCAAGAATCTTTGAACAAATTGCCTTGTCTTATTAAATGATAAATTGCAGGAATACGAACGGGCAACGACTGTTCTCTTAAATGAGAAACCGAAAGCTGTTAGATTCTCGGCTGACAATTATATAGTATATTATACCTTGTTTGGTGTTTTCTTCACCCTCCCTCTCCTCTGCGAGCCCCTACGTATGGATTTACAACACTACTCGCACTATTAAGTTGCAGCAGTTCTTCTTTTAGTATCATAAAGTGAAATAAAAAACCAATAATAAAATTTGTGACCTCGCTAGATACTACGCAAAATAGAAAATACCACTGGTGTGCTATAAAAATTTTACAGGCTTCAGGCCTGGAACAAACAGTGGCATATGATATAGGAAGAACAACTGCACGTTTATATTCTAAAGTTAGTGTAAGCTGCGTGTGGGGAAATAAACACTAGATTGTACGTCACATAGAATGCGCGGAAGAGAACCACCATGGAAAAACGTAAGAAATTTATACTGTAGGCAAAAAAGGAGCACTTGGCTTACACTGTGGTGAGGCTTATGGCATGCAGGCTGTCGTAAGGATATCGGTTGCATGTCAGAGGTGCAACTGTACACTGGCGGTAAAGTAATGATAAATTGATACTAAGATTGTTACTAAGGCTCAGTTACGCAAAAAAAATATAACTTGTTTTTTGTAGACACTGGGACTTCTTTCAAACCGGTGTGCAATGCAAATAAAAATATCGTACACAGTATTGCAAAAGAGAGTTTATGCAACACGATACTTTACAAAACAAGTAACACGTTCATACTGAGTACCTATAAAGCTCCAGCTCTTAACCAATTTCCAATACATGACCAATTTCATAAATAACTCCAAAATAATGATATAATTTCATATAAAATAGTCTTAAACAGAATAATGTGAATAGTAAAATGTAAGGAGCATGTGGATCAAATGTGATGGTGCGTTCACAATAAATACTGGGTAATTGTAGTTAAACTTGTGTGGAGGTGAGAGTGGGCTAGCGTTCAAGAAAATTTTTTTTATGTAACAAATATGCCGGACGTCTTAAGCAACTTAACTTTACATGAACGATTTTATCAAAAAATCGGAAAGACAAAAATAGACAATAATAGTAGTAGTCATGGTCGTTGGTCTATAAAAATCATGTGTGGGTTGTGTACATACGATTTAGTTTGCTGAATGCTTGTATTATCTGCCTTGTCACTATCGTTAGATTCTTTTATTAGTTAAAAATAACACCTTAAATTAATTATAGAGGAAGTTGGTAAGCACAGTACCACCGCTAACTCTTTCACTGGTATTGTCCTTAATTTATTCTTTGTATATATCAAAAAGTTTTGCCAGTTCTTGAAGGTCTTCATGTTCTCTCCCTTCTTTTATTATCTAAAACAGAAATCAAAAAGTAAGTTTTTTTGCTTGTTAAACAAAAATCTAGTGCATTTGACATACATTTGCGACAGGATCTAAGTAAATAGTCTATTAACATTACTGGACAAAAGGTCAATATACATATTTAACAGCTAACGGCTTAAGACATACACAAAACGTCTTTCCTTACGTTCTTACAGTAACCACCTACAGTAGCATGGTTGTATCATGATTCAGCGCGTCCCTTTTCAGCGCATCAGCTTTCGCCACGTCACGTTTCGCGTATGAGCATTATATTATATTGTATCATATTATATCATATATCATATATCATATCATATCATATGGGAGGCCCTGAAACCTGACGCGCTGAAAGTCCAAACACCCAGTAGCATATAAGGTAGCAACTGTTAGATAAATTCCCTGTGGCGTTTGCTGTATGTTCAAACTACCTTTTCATTACCTATTAGTTTCTATCATTATTTTACTTTTTACGGAGTTGCTGCTTTTAAATGTTGTATTACTCGAACTAAGATGAGTCCAATGAAACATGGACGAATCTTGATATCAAAAATAATAATCAGAACAAATAGTTTTAATAGTCACTGGGTGTACTTACAAAAACGTCGCATCGATATGAAAATCTAGATTCAGCTACTAATCCCCCCAAAATAGAGACATTTTGAAGGAGTCTGTTGGAACGAAAAGCAAATACTTTTTCCTTACGTACAACTTTATTGTTAATAGCAAACCAGGAACAATCTGCCCTGCTCCCTTTTCGTTCTGACTAGATATTATACGAATATCGGGTTATTTAAAGCTAAACCTGAGGTTGAGAAGTAGTCGATTTAATGTCAAATACAAAAATTCTCTTTGTGTCCGGTAAAAGAAAGTCGAACGGGGTTGTTCATATCAAAGTTTTAGATAAAAAGCAAAAAATATCTAACTTTTATGTACGGCACATAATCCGTAACTATTACAAATATAAATACAACCTTCAAAAATGATTTTCCCAACCCTTACATTACATCAGAAATTTAACGAGTCTGGAGTTAAAAATACTTTTTTTTCTCTAGTGGTTATTATAAAAGATACCAATCTAACCTCTATATATTAGGCGGACAATTAACGTGAAAAATGAAAACGTTAACCTACCCTATAGTGCACAAAGAAAAAAGTAATTGACGAAGGAAACAGAAATTTTCAGCATACGATCAGAATGTCGGAAGCAAAAAAAGCAGAACATTCACGGGTAGAAAATATGGGAGCTTAAAAGCTACTGTTTACAAACTGTACGAATGATGATCTACGTATAAAATTGAGGCAAAGGATATGCCATAACAGGAAGTTAACTAAGGTACTGTAGCTTTAGAGGAGAACAAATATACAAGGAGCTTCTTGCAATCTTTCTTTCCAAATGTAGATTGTCTCATACCTAAGTAACAACGAAACTGACTAAGAGAAGAAAAAGCACGAGCCTTAAGACGGACTTGTATCTTCATATCCGAACCATTACTTGACAACATGACTTCGATATTCTAAAACGCTACTCAGGAAACTAATATGTCCGTCCATACCAATGTCGTTATTGCTTTGGCGTCTTTCCGAGGTCTGAGCACTCATTCAGTGTCACCTGTACTGTACAATATTTAGTAAGAAACATGCTTATTACTAGATGACAAACAAATCGGATCCCATATCGGATTCTGCAAAGCACCCTTTATTGAATCCAGATAAAGCACAGTTCCGATATTAATTCAGTACAGCAAAACAAGCGCAATAAATGTTTGTCATAATTTAAAGGTGGCCAAGACCAATAAATTGATCTGGATTCCAACAAAACACCCTTTTCAGTAACTAAAACATAGAGGAAAGAGGTTAAGTATCCGTTCTGTTTATGCATAGCCACTTATGGGCACACATGACCAGTTAATTCGTACTAGTTTAACTTTTACCAGAGGAAAATCAAGCTGCCAACATTTATTCTACTTGTTTAGCCATCGGAACACCAGAAAGAAACAGTTGGTTTTCCTTGGTTACAATTTAAGGAAAGGATTAGAAGATAACGTACCGAGTGACAAAATCGAGGGGTGGTATAGTAAGTGAAACCAACCTACCTAAAATGCCAAGAGAGTTGGACTTGTATAAGCGGGATAAACCTCCTAAGACGCGCAAAGAGGACAAATCTGTGGGGGCACATGATAACCAATGTTCTGGTGAGCTATGGTACCTGAGAAGGAGAAGCCATTGCAAGAGCAGTAGAGTCAAACAATAGCATCCAGTCTCGAAGCTGTGACATCTTCACTCTCTGGTCTGCAAGTTCTTATCGTTATGACCACAATATTACCTAATTGAGCTAGTAATGTAAGAACTAAAACAAAATATACAAACGTAGCAGAATGTAAAATCGCAAATATACGACTTTAATGAGTAATCCTAAAGAGAGTTGAAACTTTATGAAGTAAGCACCTTTTCTTTTTATGCCAATTTATGTTTGAAAGGTTTATAAATTAAAAAACTTACTCTTCAATTTATATTCAGCATAGTAATAAAAAATGCCTTAACTCAAGAAATTAATCGCAGTTTTATAATTTACTTTCAAGGAACGTTTCTTTTTTTTTCAAGTCTGTTGTAATAAGATTATAATGTGGCTTTAAAACAGATTCTCCATTTACAAACAAAATGAATAATTCGTACGAAAATAACTTCTCCTGGCTACATGTTTAATCAGCATGTTGAGGGTCATGAAATGAGTCACAAATAAAATAAACTGCAGTTTTCCATGCAATTAAATCGTATAAGTACAATGGACATGCTGGCTCCATGAAGTGTAAATTGCTTTATTCAGAAAATTGCTGTACAATAAATAAAAATTTCTTAATTGAAACTGGGAATAGCGGCTATTTCCTTAATCAACTTCAGTGAAATTTTAGGTTCGGCGATGCAGCTGTTCTGATATCTAAATCACTCGTTATGGTCTGTACCTAATTTTCAAAATCCGTCCAACAAATCTTGTGGGTTTTAACCAGCTTTCTACCAAATTAGTGAATAAACAGATTACTGTTAGTACTTAAAAGTAGAGACATTCTGTAAAATTGAGTTTCGTGACTTTGCAACAAAACTGACCAAGCTGACATTAAGTCTAATGTTTTCACAAATATGTCCACAAATTCAAAAGCAACTTTATCCTTGTGGAAACCAATCAAATTGGTACAGAATCGGTTGTGTAACGGGACCAGCGGTGCAAGAGGGAATTCACGAGTTTTAATAATTACCTTTTTTCCCCAAAAGACTAATAATATTCATTATTTAATCTCAAAATCACAACGTAAAGACGTTTTAAGCTTAACCCCCTTTTCCTTGAAAGTCAAAAAAGTAAAAAAAATCATAGGCCTTTCCCAAGGCCTTTGCAATGCAAATAGATTGAAATTGACTTATTGAATATTTTTTGCTGTTTGATATGCTTCAGACAGATAGGCACGTAATTCTACCTGTTAATCTTTGCGAATACTGAAAATACTGAAGATGCGAAAAAATGTTCGCATTTTCAGTATCTTTGCATTTGTATGACGAAAATGCACTGTGCACCTGGTTTTTATAACATATAACGCTAAACTTTATGGCAATCATTTTAAAGCTAAATATTTTCAACATGTTCTTATGACGACGACTTCCAGTTATCCCCGCGTAGCAGAAGTGCAACGGGTCGACAGGGTAGAGAGGAGAATCGCCGTGGTGTTCCTATACTATGATTTATTTCATTATTTCATTACGTTCAGCACAAAACTGACAACAAAAATGAAAAATTAAGTTCAATGTTTCAAAACGACTGACACTCGTGTTAATGGTCAACATACAGGGGTTGAACAACTGAGTCAGCATTAGAATTTTTTCCTTACCTGTGTTGCCCAGAAAATGAATACGGCAAGAAAACGTCTTTTCGACAAATACATACAACCAATTCAAAAAATGTAATGTGGGGCGATGGATCTGGAAACACTAATCGCAACCTCATGAATAATGCTTTTTAGCATGCGAGGATGGAGGCTGATTCCTTTGAAACTCACATTTTTATTCTAAATTTCAAAAGGAATGGAATCCAAAGCCAGTTCGCTGCACGTAAAAATGTCATTGTAGACACCTCTTTTTCTCCGCTAAAGTGCCTTTGCCGTGTCTGCTCTAGAAGCATTATTTTTGCCACAGTAATCGATCTTCATCTAGGTTCCACAGCTGTCGGAGCTCAATTTTGAACTTACGTAAATAAGTGTACCTCTGTCGACCCTTGGCACGTTTTCGTTAATTTTTCCTGTGAAGCATATGTTTTCAATACCTTGCTTTCAAATAATGTGACCGAAGCACAACTCACGTTTTCTGTGGCGTTGAGCAATTCTCGTTCTACTCCAATCCACAGTCGAACTTCTTCATTTGTGATCTTATTGACATTCACGATTTTTAACATTCTTCGATAAAATACATTTCTGCAGCCTTAAGATTACGTGGAGCTTCTCATGTTAGGGTAGAGGATTCACATTAATATAATAATGTTGACCAGATGATTACCTCGGATATTCTACTTCTAACATGGGTGCTCATTTTATGGTAAGTATGGCTAGAGCGGAATTTAGTGGAAACATTCTTCATCGAATTTCATTCATGCACAGTACATCTTATGTAACTAAGACTTCACGATAAATGAAGAATAAAAGTTGCTCGATGACAGTGTCACCGTGCTTGAGCAAACGGTGTGGAGTGGCTTTTTTTTTCGATAGTCCCATTACTTTCGTCTTTTTGCTTTTTATCTGACGTTCATTCATGCCAACTATAGCGTTAAAATGTTTCTTTAAATCTTCGGTTCAAGTAGCTAAAAGAACAGTATCATCAGCGTAACGTAAATTAATATTAATTCCAATCAAGGCTATTCCTTCTGGATGGGTTTAAATGCCTCGTATTATTATTACCTTTGAGTATGGATTTAAAAGTCCGGTGACATCACAGATCCTTGTCTCACACCTCTAATTATACGGAACTAATTGGTTGTAACTCTGTAACCGTATGGCTGCAAGTTGAACGTTATAAATTGATTGAACTATTCTCACATTATTGTAGTCTATATTATCTTTGATAAGATAAAAAGATCATTATATAAAACTTCATCAAATGCCTTTTGATAATCTACAAATAAAAAATAGAGAACTTGGGTTTGTTAAATGGCTTTCTCTCTCCAAGCATGAGTTACGCAAAAATTGCATTTCTCCTTCCACGGTCTTTCATGAATCAGGAGTCCATTATTACTTCTCTAGGTTCTTGAAAATCATGAAAGAGTTCTATTATGTATTATTCCCAGCACGGCACCAACGTCTCTGACTTCCTACAGTACTCGGCCATCTGCAACTTTAAAAACACATTTGGATCGTAGTCCTGGAATTTCGTTGGTTTTTCTGAACATCAGTTTTCCATCATGACAATGACTTTCAATTTCTTTACATCGTTCCTCAAATCATATTTTTCTTGGATGCTCTCCATATTCTTTGAAACCTTGGAATCATTTTATAGTCAGTGTGTTCGACTGTTAATACCTTCTTTTGTGTAGTATAGATCTTTCAGTTTTAGGGTGAATAAGCGCGATGATGGTTTTGTCTTCTGTTTAACGGTAATGTTTTGCGCAGCTTTGGTGATTGCAGTGACAACTAGTTGGTAGTGTTTTTCTAATATGTGGTGGTGGAGGAGGTGGTACTCTACTGATAACATCACTTTTGAAGTTGCATTAGCGAGAACAGTTGCCGACAGTATTGAAGTCAAACTTGCTTTTTGACTTTGGTTTTGCAAGGCCTATTCAAGACTATCTATAGTTCACTACAATTAGAATGCGATCAGAATTGACGTCAGCGACTGGCTACGTTTTGGAACTTCTGATTGCGTTTCGAAATCTCGTCTTTATCAAGATGAAATTAATATGATTCCTGGCCCAGTCGACAGATCTTGTCCAAGTATATCTTTTTCTAGGATGCATCTTGAAACAGGTGATTATCATTGTCATTCGTTTTGCTCTACAACATTTCACTAGTCGACCTCCTTATTCGTCCCTTTCTCCAGGACCGTTAAATCTCACTAAACACCTGTCTTTTTCTGAAACTAAGTTGGCTTTGAGGTCTTCAGTGACAGTAGTACTGCTGTTGGAGTATATATGAGTTTAGCGTTAACGTTAAAAGGTTAGCTTGAGTGAGAGGACACGTTCCTTCATGAACCAGAATGAAATTCAAGTGTTTGGGAAGTTTTTATTAAAAGCTAAAGCTGCATCGCGTTGATTTTTATCTCCACTAAAGAAAATATTCTGTTCTCCATCCGACATCTTCTATCTTGACCCACCTGGTTTCTAATATCCCATTGCAATGTATCTTTATTCTTATTCTGTTCATTACAAGTACATTTTCTAATTTTTCCAGGCTCGTTAAGAGTGCGAACGTTTCAAGTGCCAATTTTAGACGGCACGGACCTGAAGCTCTTGGCTGATGTTGAAGATGTAGATGTTACAGTCATAGGATGAAGGTGAAGAAAACCCTGCAACGCCAGTTGTTCGTTACCGAAAGTGATGCTGCCACAGTGGTGAACCCTATCGGCGTCGTTATCGTCCATCACTTTTATGGGATTTCAAGACTAACTGGGTCAGGAAGCTGGAGTGGATGCCCTAGATTCCTTCTCAGGCAAGTTTTAATTATCGAGAGAGCATCTCTAGGAGGACTGCCAACCAAGGAAGCTCCTTCTGCCCATTAGTTTCAAATCACGTTTTCTTCTTCTAGGATGGTTGCCGACAATAGTCGACAAATGAGTCCCACCGAAACTAACAGGTATCATGCCTTGATGAAAAGATGACATGAAGGAAGTTGTAGCAAAGGGTAGCCTCATTCACCCACGTCGAAATTCGACAAGTTGGTGCAGTTTTGAGTCAATACCAAGGACCAAGCATCCTCTTTTATCAATCATATATATTTCTCATAAAATAAGGTAAATGAAAGTAAGGAATTTTGCAACTTTTGTCTTGTGTAGGATTAATGGAAGAAATGAAGAAATGGCAGCAAGGTCTTTTAATTAAACTCGTTAAATTTAACATTAATACCATTTATTTCTGACTTTGATTGCATGATGGAATCTCCCGTGTTTTCGAACCTTTTCATAAGTTTAAATTAAAAACCACCGGTTTGTTACAGTTAAACAACATCTCTTCCTTCAACTTACCTAAAATTTAATGGTTAAAGTTAACATTGTTTCGAGCTCGAAATTTATTTTGCATTTGAGCTTGAACTGTGCAAGATCATTTTTAGTTAATGAGCCAAGATGTTGCACAGGGCGCCTCCCAAAACAGTGAACTATGGGAGCTTCCAATACTAAATATAAGAATCCTTTTCGAATACATTTTCAGCACAATAAAGTGTGTCATTTCTTCTCCTAGATCCAAGGTGCTCCAAAAAAGAAAGTCAGATCTTGTTTTCCTATACTGTTTAATGGTTTTGTTAGCAGAAAAACCATATTTTAAGCTCAAATTTACCAGTCGCTTCAAATCGAATAGTAGTGGATTCACTTTTAAAACGTTTAAAGGATTTAAGCCATCTATAAATTTGAATTTTTTTATTCGAAACATTTCAAACTCATTCAAAGGACCATCATATCAAATACAAATTGTTATGGAGTATGAAATTCGAAATCAAAACGTTGCTTTGTTTTGCTTTCGGAATGTTTATTGAGTGGCTTAAAACATAATTTGTAACAAATTTAACTACGTCAATGTTAATCACTATTCTCTTAGGACTCATCTTAAAAAAATTCTCCTATTATCCAGTCTAATGTCCGTCAGTTTACAATAAATTGGAGTTTACAAAGGAACATTCTTTGGCCCGAAAGATTCTTATTGCAAGTAGCTATTTATTCATGCTCCAACCTGTCCCTGTTCAAAGGCAAAGAATATTGGCCTTAGAATTCAGTACCTTATTCGCAGCTAGCACAATGCAGCTGTTTTATATACTAGCATTTTGTATATACATCTGCAAAACGTACCAACCCAACAATAAAGTCAATGAAGAAAGTTTCTCAAGGAAGACTGCTAGTTAAGGAAACAAGGGCTGAAAACGTCATACAGTTTCTTATTATGCACCTTTATTTTCACTCTTTAAAATCACAAAACTATTGGAGATAATACGGAATTTCAAAGTGGGATGAAAAATTGTAAAGCTGAACTTTTTTATTTCTGAAAGACAATGCCATAGCTTTCTGCTATTCCCACGTATACTGCTTTGCTTTTAAAATTTAAAACATCAATTTTATTTTTCCAGAGAAAATAAAACAACTCTTTTTCTTTTGGTTTCGAAATATCCACGATAGTATTAACATAAGCAAAATAAAGTAAACAGTCATGCCACGCGAGTATCATCACGTTAAACAAATGAATCCTTGTTAATTGTAGTACTGTACCTCTTCGGAAGTGCAATCAGGAAAAAATAATAGAAGTTAATGAAAGTTAAAAAATTTCACTGAAAGGAAGTTCTTTCGATAAAGTAACCCTTATGCGATCGAATATACCAGAATTTAAAAAAACCTTAAAGGTATTTAATCAGTAACGAAAATAGAAACCGGTTGTCTTCGAAACCCCACCATTTCTTGCAGCTGGCTGTATTAGGCAACAAACATTTCTTTTCCTTTTGCAAAGCCAGATACCGCCAACGAGATAAGCGTAGCTTCTAACGATAACAAGTTAAATGTTGGCCTATCCTAATCAATGGGAACTTTAATACACACAACACTTTAGTTGTTGGTTTGGCGCTTCCTTGTTGACAAATTCTAAAAAACTGTCAAGCTTTACTGCAAATGGTCACCATATGTTGTTTTGTATGATCCACTAGCCTTGGCAATGAAAAGGACACCGTATAAGGGTTCACAAAAGCACTTAAAGCTACAAGTAAGGCAGCCGAAACATACATCCATCCGCCCTTTTATTAATCTTTATTTTAACGCTCCATCCATTTAGCTATGTATCCATTCTTTTAACAATGAATGTATATAGGTGTTTGATGTAAATATTTATGTTGGTATCTACTTACGTACTGATTTATTCGTACTATGCAGAATATTTGCATACGTAATGTTGTAATTATTAGTTGTTGCATGAGTATTATAACATCCTTGAAATCAACCAAGGTACACGAATCAAAATCCACTTGAATATAACGTCCATATAATTAGACTATAACCTTTGTCGACTACCCAAGAAAATACGTCATATTCTTACCACGCAGCTGTTTCAAAATCTGCATACAATATCTTGGGCGTATTTGAACCTAAATTCTATTTACAAAAAATAATCCAGATAATACCAGAGTTCCCTAAACTTTCCAAAAATAGGCAGGAATTTCCTCAAGTCAGTAGTTACACAATAACAACAATCACAACTGTGTTTTGTGATTCAAGCCAAAAAATATGAATGACAATATTAGATATTATTTTTAATCTTTTTAATATTCGAGAAAGATGGGGTAAGTTGGAATTGGGGTGAGGGCAGTTGTATGGGCTGTTCAGTCTATTTTCTCAGATCGTAAAACTTTCTCACACTGGATGGTATTCTATTTGATGAGTATTCCAATAATGGTGGCATTCCTGAGGGTTCTTTTCTTGGGCCAACTACCTCCCTTCTTTACATCATTGATCCTCTTGGTAACTTCCTTCAGTTCACTAACAAATACGGTGATACCACTAGCTTGTACTCGAACACTGGCCAAAAATCAAACAAGCTTAAACAAATCAAACGTGCGGAAGATTTGGTGGCTTACTTTCGGGCGGCCAGAAAATGGAGAAGGAAGTAGATAGTTTCTTTCAATTTTACACACATTCAAGATGTTCAGTAAATTGGACAAGTAGAATATGCATCAGAAGGATATTAGCTAGCGCTGACTTTAAACCCAACCCAGCCAAATACTTCTCATTCCTTTCACTGCTGTAGCAGATTCAAAGTAATTGCAGAAATATTCGACGGTTGATATCCATGTACCCCACCGGATAACGACGGACTTTGCTGGTTGAAAAATTCTTTCTTTACGCATTTTGTTCCGCCTAAACGTAGACGTTTCAAAAGCGTCCTTACCATTAAGCAAAAGCAAATCAAAAAACGGATTATCTTTGTACCATTCCTCAGATAATGTGTGTATTGTGCGCAATGCAGCAAACATAAATCAACTTTGGATAAAAAACGGTTAATCTGCTCATCAACCTGAGATAGGAAGCACTGTCAGATATTTGATACGCATGCAGAAAATGCTGTCCAGCATAAACATTACTACTGTTGTGTGATGTAGCAATTAAACAACAAATTTGCTAAGATGTTCCAGCATCGTCGAATAGTTCCATCAATCAATGGCACACATACACCGCTTCGCTTTCTGTAGTTTTATTAACATAATTCCATATCGTCTTATTTTCTACGTCTTTTCGTACTGTTCAGAAAGTAGTATATATAGTGTTTTGCGTATGGGTTTTGCGTATTGTTGACTCATCGATGGTATGAGGTCCCGTATATTTCATTAGAAACTAGTGTCACTAAATACCGGGTTCTTTAATTTAATAAAAGGAATATTGTTTGCAGATTGCTAGAACTGACAAAACAAGTTACACACTGCTGTTTAATTTCGATGTTTCATATCAAGTCTCTGTGCTTGGCTGTTTTCATTAACTCCAAAACATTTTTCCACATGCACCACTATTTTTGCAATGACACTTTTGCATTTAAGAATTATTCCGTCTGTCCCTGAACAGCTAAATTCTTTGCAGTATTTATTGAAAATATTCTTTACACATTTGTTTTCTTCAGGCACTTTCACTTTTATACTGAAAATACCTTGTATACACGTGTTTCCAACCGCTATAAAGTGTCACATAGTGGTCATTAATGTGCAGTAGCAGACATAAATATTGTCTGTTATTTAAGTCATAACAAGTTTTAATATATGTTTCCATTCTTCCAAAGTTTCCGCCATAGCTATTAAAGTACAGCATTAAAAAAAACCACACAGGTACATTTAAATTTTGTTAAAAATCATGATATGAATAAAAACTCTTAAAAATTGCAAAGTAACGCGTTGAAATAACTTGTAAACTGTTTTTCATACCTTACATAACTAACATAACCAAGAGGATTCCGGGTTAGATTCCCCGAGCAAACGAAAAGAATTTGGAGCCTTACAACAGAAAAAGCCATTGGTTGGCGTCAGGAAGGCCATCCAGCCAAGAAATCTCTCACTTCCAAAACAAAGTCCCTTTGAAGGGCACCATCTGAGCCCCAGTTACTGGGGAAAAGTGACGTTAAAACAAAAAAAACAAAAAAACCCAATTAAACCCCCCCTTAAAACCCCCAACATATAACTAACTTATCTTACCTGTCTTGCTATTGGCATTCTATTAAACACATTCCATAGTAGTATCCCAACAACTGTTTTGCCTTTCATGTAAAAGACAACACCCTTGCCGTACTGAGATTCTTGCTCACGTGATACTTCTGGCAGTGAGGATACTTCTTCAGCGGGCAATTGTGCCACAATGTCCACACTCTGGAATATAAATTAAGAAAGCACCTAAGTGTTTTAGTATTTTGGAGAGGTGTTTTTGAAATAAGTAGGAACATCCCAAACTACCAAATTCAAAATCCCTAAAACCCAAATGTGGTTTATCAAAATGACGACTTAGGTAAAGTAAGTACACACATAACAGAATGGCAATACTGCAGCAAAAAATAGTTACCAGAAACCCAAAATCCAGGCAACATGGTATAAAAGGAACTTGGCACCAGTTTATAGATTCCAGTCCATTTTTGAAAAACCAAAACATTCACAAATTAAATAAGGTTATTATTCCTTCACGCTGGAGAACAAATAATGTAATTTAATCATCAACAAGTACTGTGATTTTCACTCCTGTTACTGCCACATAGAGAAGTGGTTTGACCTAAATTACGTAGGATACACACCTACTGTTCATTTTAATATATCAAAGTCCGTGAACATGCCATACCAGTAGAATTTCGAAAAGTAAGAGACAAACTTTCTTTAATAAGCATGACGTTTTAAACTAACAAAAGGGCATTTGTCACTGTCATTTACCAGAAAGCTCTGTTTTGCACTTTTTAATATCGTTACTCTAATTTAGTTCTAATTTAACCTACAAAGCAAGTAAGCTGCTGGTCTAGGTACAAGCACGGACACTGCCCACTATAACTCCAGTCAATACTTCCCTTGGCCAACACTACTGTGAAAAATAAAACCACAAGCTAGGAATAGACAACCCTACAACTAACAATATCCATTTAGTGTTAGATGGCTGTTGGCAGTCGGGTAGTTATCGTACTGGCTTACTAGCAGGCGATGGCTTCAAACTCTACTACCTGGGGACTCTTCCACGTGTGTAGTTTGCCACAGGTATATCTGCTACAATTGTTAATCTTCTCAATTACATCTGTATATGAATCCACAATATCAGAGTTGCAGAGCAATGCTTCAGCATCTTTCTCAATATTTGATCAAGATCTTGTGCTTTATATAAGATACTCCAGAAATTGTTATAGCTGGCGATGTGATTAGAACTGCTACTTTGTGTAGCAGCATCTAACCCTCAGCCTCCCATATTTCCACTTATACTTCACATGTTTCTACTGGAAATGTGATTCTGCCATCAACGCTACTGTTTTGAATACTGTGGCTTACTTTATAATCAAACCAGGTTATAACCTAGTTTAGCAGTATCCGGCCCACCTCATCCCAAAATAACACCACCTTAATCTTTCACAGCAATTAAACAGCAATCTGCTGGAACTGTGAAACTACTCTCCGTCATCTGACCCTTTGACCCTTTGACCCTTTTTTACTACTCGCCTCGAGCCCGAAAGGTTTTTCTAAAAAAAAGTCCATCAAAAATTTTCCAGGAGGGATACCCCCTGAAAGATTTCTATGAACCCCTTAATACCCCCCACAATACAACCATGATGACAAGTAATTAACATACTTTTGCTGGTTAATGGCTTTGCTTCTTTGTGCGAAGTTTCAAAAGAATTCCTTCAAACTCAGGCCATGCAAACTTTTTTATTGCCCTGTAAGTGAACCCTCGTACTTTTTAATTAATACAGGAAATATAAATTGCTTAGTTGTGCGCTAATTTGTACAGCTATAACAATATATAATCCCGCCATGGCCGGTCCCAAGCCCGGATGAGAAAGGAGGAGGGTTGGGCAAGGGGCCAATCACCCCTCTCCGTAAAACAACCACCGATTACGGAAACTTGGATAGCAAACAAAACTACCTATGGTCACAGAACCATGTCGTGTAAAATCCCTGAAGATAATGACCTCAGATGGGAAGACATGTGCATGACGGCCGGAGGTGAAAGCCTACGGAAAGTCTCCAACCTGTGAACGACATGCATGAGATCACTTCTAACACCAAAAAGATACATCCATGTAGGACGTTGGAATGTAAGAACCATGTACGTAACCGGAAAAACTGCAACAATAGCGAGGGAAATGAGGAATACCATCTACAGATACTAGGCATACGCGAAGCAAGGTGGCCTGGTTTCGGAGAAGTGAAGGTCAACACTGGACAGTCTGTACTGTATTCTGGGTCAGATGAACAACATCATAGAGGTGTAGGAATCATCACATGACTCCTACATCTCTCAAGGACGATTTCTACAAACAACTAGAGAAAGAGATTGAGTCAACACCAAAGCATGACATGCTGATCCTTATGGGAGACGCAAATGCCAAAGTGGATTGTAACAACAAAAACCATGAGAAAGTTTTAGGGAAAGAAGCTATGGGCTTACTTAGTTAAGCCCATAGCCCACGGATGAGCATAGGCCATCGACGAAAGTTCGCAACCGCACTCTGTTTTGGGCTTCTCTTGCGACTTCAGTCCAGTTTGTTCCCTGCCGTCAAAGTTCTGCCTCGGTATCTCCCCTCCAGCTGTTATGCGGTCGCCTTCTCTTCCTTTTTCCCAGTGGGTTCCAGGTTAAGACCTGTCGTGTGATGCTGGTTGATGGTTTTCTCAAGGTGTGCCCTATCCAGCCCCACTTTCTTTTAAGGATTTGCCTGACTACTGTTTCTTGTCCTGCTCTTTCCTATAAGTATTCATTCCTGATTTTATCCGTCCAGCGTATTTTGTTTATTCTTCTCAGACATGTGTTGAGAAATGTCTGTATCTTCTGCAGAATTGCCTTTGTTGTGCGCCATGTCTCGCAGGCACATAATAGAACCGACTTCACGTTCGAATTGAAGATGCGGATCTTGGTTTTCGTGCTAATTTCTTTTGAGCACCATATGTTTTTCAGCATGACGAATACCTTCCTTGCCTCGCCGACTCTGGCAGTGGCATCCTGGTCTGTGCCTCCACGTTGGTCCACTATGCTTCCTAAGTACACAAAGGACTCCACCTCCAGTATGGGCTCTCCTGCTATTGTGACTGGGGGTGTTGTTGTCGGTCGGTGTTGATCTTTATTGATTCAGTTTTCTTATTGTTAATGTTGAGCCCTATCTTAGCTGATGTGGTCTCAAGGCAGGTGGTCTTGTCCTGCATTTGTTTTCGGTTGTGTGACAGGAGCGCCAGATCGTCAGCAAAGTCAAGGGTTCTAACTGGGTCCAGGGTGTCCACTGTATCCCGTTTTTCTTTCCTATTGTTGTGGTCTTCATTATCCAGTCGATGACTAGCAGGAAGAGGAATGACGACAGCATGCAACCTTGCCTGACTCCAGTCTTCACCTCGAAGCTGGCTGATGGCTGTTCTGCATGTACGATCCTGCAACTCATGTCTTCGTAGATGCCTCGGATCAGTGGGATGATTTTCTCTGGAACTCCGTAGCAACTTCCAGAGTGTCTCTGTCCACACTGCCGAACGTATTCTCGTAGTCTTCGAAGTTTATGTAACAGGTGAATTTCATTCTAGTGGCTGTTCTACTATGATACGTAGACTAGCGATCTGGTCCACACAAGATCTATTCTCACAGTAGCCTGCTTGTTGGTCTCGGAGCTTAGCATCTAGCGCCTTTTTCATTCTCACTAATAAGACTCTCTTGAGAACCTTCCCTGGCACTGAGAGCAGCACGATACCCCGATAATTGTTACAGTCCCTGAGGTTACCCTTCTTTGGCAGTTTGATGACGTTTCCTTTTTTTCACTCAGATAGTACTTCCACCTTATCCCAGATCTTGCTGAAGTGGCTGTGTAATATTTGCACAGCAGTCTCAATGTAAGCTTTGATAGCCTCTGCTGGAATTGCATCTGGCCCCACTGCTCTACCATTCCTCAATTTATCGATGGCCTGTCTGATCTCCCCTTTGGAGGGCTCTTCACAGTTTATGGAAAGGTCTTTCTCTGCTGGTGCAATGTCTGGTGGTTCCTCTGGGGGAGGGCGGTTCAGTAGCTCCCTGAAGTGCTCTACCCATCGTTGCAGTTGTTCCTCTGTGGTTGTCAGTGGGTTTCCGTTTTTATCATTAACAGGCTTGTCTGTCTGTTGGTACTTGCCGGCTAGCCTCTTAGAGACTAAGTCCAACTCTTTAATATTTCCCTCTCCTACCGCTTCTTCTGCTTGTCTACCTAGATCCTAAACATAGTCTCGCTTATCCTTCTTTAACCTTCTCTTCACCTCCTTGTTTGTCTCTGTGCAATCCTCCTGTGCTTTTGCCTTTGTTGCTCTCGTTCGACGTATATTCACTGCAGCCTTTTTTTCTTTCCTCACTTCTAGTTTTTGGATTGTTTCTGAGGAGATCCACTCTTTGTGCTGTGTTTTCTTCTTTCCGAGAAACGCCTCACATGTATCTATCCATAGTTTCTTACTGTACTCCCATTGTGTCTCTATGCTTGTATCTTTGTCCTCTATCAGATCTCGTAATGCCTGAAACTTGTTGGTTAGGCCGACTTTGAAGCTTCTCGAGTGTCCTGACTTCTGAGCGATCCCACATTATATTATATTCGTGTGTTACTTTTCATTTTGTGTTCCTTCAGATGTAGTCTCAATGTTGTTACCAAGAGATGATCGTCTGAGGACACGTCGGCACCTCTCAACACTCGTACATCTTGCATTGTTCCTATAAATTTCTGGCTTATGCGGATATGGTCTATCTGATTTTCAGTCTCATGATCCGGTGAGACCCAAACGGCTTTGTGGATGTGTTTGTGAGGAAATATACTTCCTCCTATTACCAGCTGATTCAACGCACAGTGGTCTGCAAATCTCTCTCCATTTTCATTCATTCGTCCTAATCCCTGTGTCCTCATAGTACTCGCATATCCGGTGTTGTCAGATCCTATCTTGGCATTGAGATCCCCCATCAGGACTGTTATGTCCTTGCCTCTTTTCTTGTCTATCACTGTCTGTAACTGATGGTAAAACTCATCTTCCTGCTCCTCTTCCACANTAAATTTCTGGCTTATGCGGATATGGTCTATCTGATTTTCAGTCTCATGATCCGGTGAGACCCAAACGGCTTTGTGGATGTGTTTGTGAGGAAATATACTTCCCCCTATTACCAGCTGATTCAACGCACAGTGGTCTGCAAATCTCTCTCCATTTTCATTCATTCGTCCTAATCCCTGTGTCCTCATAGTACTCGCATATCCGGTGTTGTCAGATCCTATCTTGGCATTGAGATCCCCCATCAGGACTGTTATGTCCTTGCCTCTTTTCTTGTCTATCACTGTCTGTAACTGATGGTAAAACTCATCTTCCTGCTCCTCTTCCACATCATTTATTGGAGCATAACATTGTATTATGTTAAGTTTGAAATTTTTTTCTTGGTGGTAAACTGGGCTGTAACGATACGGGAGTTTATAGGTTCCCATCTGATAAGAGCACGCTGGGGTTCCTATGCCAGGATCAGGGCCACACCTTCAGTGTGTGGGGCTCCTTCCACTGTATTCTCCGAGTACAGTATCTGTTCTCCAGATATAAGCCTCAGCTGTCCTGCCTGTAGCCAACTTGTTTCACTCAAACCCAATACTCCGATGTTATACTTTTTCATTTCTCTTGCTACCTGAAAAGATCTTCCAGTTTCGTACATAGTCCTGATGTTCGAAGTTGCTATTCTAACTTTTCCCTTTGGTGTTAGAAGGGGAATCGGCCTCGCAGATTCCTCTTGGCTTTTACTACGATGCGTCATGTGTCTCTGAGATCGAGTCCCTTCTTCCCTTTGGCGAATCTGTTGGTTTGTTTTCGTCGATGCTTCTGTAGCTGGTGATTTTTACAGGGTGGGGGTGCTGACCCCACGCCCAACCTTCCTCCTTTATCCGGGATTAGGACCGGCTGTGTTATCCGAGAATATCACTGGCGGAGTTGAAAGAAGGCTTAGGTACCATAAATGAGAATGTTTTAAGACTTATGAGGTATGTGAAGAAAACGATCTAGTGATTGGAGGCACAATGCAGACACACAACACAAAAACATTCACAAATACACATGGACCTCAACAAACAACAGAGGCAAAAACCAAATTGATCACTTCATCATTAATGGCAGATACAGGAGGCCTCTCGCTGATGTACGAGCCATGTGGGGTGCAGATGCTGGAACTGACCATAACCTTGTGGTCGGAAAAGTGAAGCTTAGGCTTTCAAGACACAAACTCAAGAACACCAGCAGAAGGGCAACATTCAACACTGCAGTTTTGAAACAAAAAGCAAACATACAAAAAGAATGGGAAGATTTTACAACAATCTACACGGAGACAGTCGAAAACATCCTGGGTAGGAAAAAGGAAGGAGCACAAAGAGTGGATATGGAGTGAAACTTGTAAAGCTATAGACGAAAGGAAGAAAGTGAAAAATGAGATAAACTGTGCAAGATCAGAGAGAATTTGTGCTATTAAAAAACAGAAGTATAGTGATATGGACAAGAGTGTAAAGAAAAAGGTCGAAGAAGATAAACGTAAGATGATAAATGGGCTTGCTGAAGAAGCGGAGCATGCAGAAAAAAACAATGACATGGAAACTCTGTTCAGGATCACGAAGCTATTGGGCAGCAAGAGAAAGCAATCAGCAACTGGTGTGAGAGACAAAACTGGTAAGCTGCCCATTGAAGATGGTCAGATACTTCAAAGATGGAAAGAACACTTTCAAGAAATATTAAACGTTGAGAATGAATGTGACAAAAATGTAGAGGAAGATGAGTTTGAGATCGGTAATGTCGATACCATCAAAGAAATCAACACAGGTCCCTTCACAGAAGAGGAATTGAAGATAGCAGTAAAAAAGTTGAAGAGCAATAAAGCAGCAGGAGTAGATAACATCAGCGGAGAAATGTTAAAAGCTGGAAGCAAGATCACATACAAGAGATTACTGCACATGTTCNAACAAAACTGGTAAGCTGCCCATTGAAGATGGTCAGATACTTCAAAGATGGAAAGAACACTTTCAAGAAATATTAAACGTTGAGAATGAATGTGACAAAAATGTAGAGGAAGATGAGTTTGAGATCGGTAATGTCGATACCATCAAAGAAATCAACACAGGTCCCTTCACAGAAGAGGAATTGAAGATAGCAGTAAAAAAGTTGAAGAGCAATAAAGCAGCAGGAGTAGATAACATCAGCGGAGAAATGTTAAAAGCTGGAAGCAAGATCACATACAAGAGATTACTGCACATGTTCGAGAAAGTGAGAGAGAACATCAATGTGACTGGATGAAATCAATGATAGCTAAAGTACCAAAGAAAGGCGACCTTACTAAATACGACAAAAGTAGGGGAGTATTCCTGCTCTCCTTACCTGCGAAAGACTTCTGCAGAAATGTTTTAGAAAGAATCAGGAAAGGAGCAGAGGAAAAACTGAGAAATGAGCTGGCAGCATATAGAAAAGGACACTGGACAGCTGAGCAGATTTTCATACTTCGACATATTGTCGAACAGTGCATTGAGTGGCAAGCACCACTGTACATTAACTTTATTGAATTCCGTAAAGCTTTTGATAGCATCGACAGAGAGAAACTCTGGAAGTTTCTGAAGTTTTATGGAGTTCCAGATCTCTTCATAGAGATCATAGTGGAAATGTAGAGAGGAAGTAATAGTTGCATCATTAACAACAGGCAGACGTCAGAGTGGTTCTCTGTAAACACTGGAGTTCGACAAGTCTGTGTGATGTCATGTTTCCTCTTCATTATTGCTATAAATTGGATAACGAGGAAAGCAACAACGGCAAAGAAAACAGGAATAAGATGGAAGTTTACCACCCAGCTTGAAGACGTAGACTATGCAGACGATGTCGCCCTCCTTTCCAGCAAGCACCAACATATGCAGGAAAAAACTGAAAAGCTAAGTAATTATGCTGAAAACATCGGACTCAAAATCAACACAGACAAGACCAAGGTGTCGAGACTAAATCACAAGAAAACCGCCCAATCGAGATCAAGGGCAGAAGTGTTGAAGACTTGGACACCTTCACATACCTCGGTGCCATAATAAACAAAACAGAAGGATCCACTGACGATATCACACATAGGCTGAATCTAGCAAGAAATGTGTTTGCCATGCTTAACCCACTCTAGGGTTATAATGTCCGTCCTACTCTATGGAGGAGAGATGTGGAAATTAAATAAAAATGATATCACCAGATTGAAAATATTTCAGAGAAAATGTCTGAAAAATATTCCCCATATCTTCTGGCCCACAAAAATCACAAACAACGAGCTCTACATGATCTCTCCTACTGGACCAAGACCAGTCCAGTAGGAGAGACCATAAGGTGCAGGAGATGGAGATGGATTGGTCATATTCTGAGAAAGTTATAAAATGATAGCTGTGGAGTAGCCCTAACATGAACACCAGAGAGAAAAAGAAAGGACTACAGCGAACAACATGGCGGAGGAGTGCGGAAGCAGAAAGAAATGACCTGGGATGGCAAACATGGAACGAAGTTAGAAACATAGCCAAAGACAGAGAAAGATGGCGGAGGATGCTGTCAAGCCTTATGAGTCGCCCATGGCTCGAAGAGGATAAGTAAGTAATAACAATATCTCTGCAATATTATCCCAATCAATTTCCATAGTACGTGTTCACACCAAATTTCATTACGATATCTTCAGAAACCATGCTGTGCAGAAATGTCTGCTGCTGGGCGTACATTCACCAACTGGTACAAGATACATAATAGATTCTGGCGGAAAAACTGTGCCTTCCACTTACAGCTATTATTGATACTCCTAAACGGGTATTTATCATGAATTATTAACTAATGAATTTTGTGCTCGTGGGGCAAAGGCATTGGGTATATGTCAGACTGCGTCTTCAGGAAAAAAAAATCTCAATGTCCCACTTCTGTTTGGCAGTCTGTGCAGTTGTACAGAATTCGATTCTAACCACTCTCGTTACTCTGTAAGTTAACGTATTGTATTTTGATGGAATCGCAATTACAAGGTAAGTGCTGTTGTGAACTAAATGGTTACTGTTGTTGTTGCCATTAATACCTAATCACAGTTACACTTCACCATGTATTTCCTTTTCAAACAAACAGCTTTTGTGAATTCCTTTATGTCTATGGTACTTTGTCTTAATTCAAAAACGCTCATCACATAATCCCACCTCATTAAAAGTAAAAATTCACTTAAAAAGTTGTCCCTTTTTCTTTTGTGTGATAAGTTATTTGGGGGAAAAATTCAAAACTATTTTTGACATGTTACAATTTAGCCTAATGGAAAATCAACTGGGTCAGGTATAAATCTTTTGTTCCAAAGTGATACCCATGTGCCTACAAAACTAATAGCATTTCAACAAGGTGTCCACCCCCGATAAATACAGATTAATTCCATACACGGTTGGAAATGGAGAACTTAAGGTTCGCGATTAATAAAAAATTTATCTTGACTTGACATTATTTAAATTACAATCTTTGGGGCCAAAAAGTAAGAAAGAGGAGGTACGTTCTATCCTTACGCGACACTGATGAATTTAGCACGTTCGTTTACAACAGATTCCAAAACCGTACAACATCTTACTGCTATAGTGAATACACCATCATTTTGCGTGCTGCACATATAATTTCTAACTTCTTTCACTCAAGGTAAAGCAAGAGGAAGCCAAATCTTTTGCGCCTAAAAATATTACACTAACAAGCAAAAATATTACCTAAAGCAACACGTAGCTAACATGTGTAAATTTAGTGGCAGAAAAAAATTACTCTTGGAAATATCTGATGTGCTTGAAGTTACCTAACTAATATACGGAAAAGGCTGGGTTTTTTACGATCTTATCAAAACGCTAAGACATTTCTGTACATTGTATAGAAAAAGAAACCTTATGTTATTCAAAGGAACACACCTCGTCTATTTCTGACCGTAAATTTTCACCAGTGGCTTCAACAAGAGCTTTGGGTGTGTCTTTCTCTGTTGCCTTTGCCCAAATGCCTACTGTTGGAAGTGAACTATCCACAAGCCCAATCGCGTTGTATCCAACGTCAGGCCCCAAATCACTCCTGTAATTAAGAACAAAAAAACAAAGATAGTTCCTTCATTGACGCTTCGAGAACAACACATGAATTTTTACATGAACTGTTCCCACAAAACTTTGATTTCTTCTCATCCAAAGATTGACATTGGAGTTAAATGAACGTGGATTTTGATCACTAGGAACAAAAAACGTTAACACTAACATACCATCTGACTGGTAAAAATAGATGCTAGAGAAAATTTCTGTCGCGCCACATCACACGGGCTATTTCATTCCTCAGGCAGATTTTCCAAGCCAGCTCTGAGCATCTACAATCTCAGTTAAAATAAGCTGTCTTTTTCGCGTTTCCCTTTATCTGGGTCATCCTAGGACCTTTTCCAACGTTTAAATGTCATTTTCAGTTTTCATTTAAATTATATTATTAATCCTATTTTAACGCGGTTCTCTACAATAACATTAAAACTTGAACAAAACATAAGAAACCCAGTACCTAACGATAACAAATATAAAATGTTTGACATAAAAATAACTCAGTAAAATAACAGTAATTACATCTAGCTATAAAATAAACGCAAAAGAAAATTTCTACCAATTTCTACCGAATGTTTATATAGGTATTATATTAGGGTAAATACATCACCAAAATTCCATAAAAGGAATATTCCATAGAATATTTCATTGATATATCCTGTTCTACAATGTCTAATATGCTCTATATTTCTTCTCAAAATGCTTTTCTTCAATAATCTTTGACACAACTTCTAGGACTTCTACATACATATCTAGTGGCCTGGATACAATGTCTCAAATATTTTCCCTGCATCCACACCTCAAAACTATCCCTTTTTTTCAAAACCTTTGACTTATTATTCTTTTTTTCTGGGCGTCCAAAGTCATTGAAAAAGGCTCCTTTTATACGTTTGTCATGCCAATCTCTGTCAGCCTTGCCAATAGTGGAGATTCTTTGCCTTGAACTAAATTAATCAAAAAAGCCTTATGTATCCTCGACGTTTACCCACTTAACCTTAGACTACGGATATCGAACAAAACTAACAAAAATATATTATAAACACAGAGGGCCATTCAAATTTGATGTTCGGGCCAGTGATCTTGGATAAATGCTGCAGGGGTCTTTAAGCCAAGAAGTAGTAAAAAATGAAGTGTCCTCCAACAAGCCTGAGCCAACAAACAAGAGTACCCATCCAAAAACCACTTTCCATAAAATAGACAAACATTGGACGTGAAGCAGAGGAAGGTAGCGTTATCACATGAGAAATAGTTAGATGCTTATCCTTTGTATTAAAATTGGTATTTCATATGGGCCTCGTCGGTCTATAATATAATAACTACGCAAAATATAACACTTGAAAGAAAAATGGTTTCTTCATCTTGGACTGGCGTCGATAATATATCATTACTTGTGATGAGGTAATTTACTAACTTTGCAATTTTTACAAAAAGACATGAAAAATCCATTTGAAGCAAAATAGCTTACAAGACGACTTACTTTCATAGCATTACTTTAAAAGTAGCAGACATAAAAAAGCCCCGTAATGAACAAGGAAATCGGAAAGTCAAGACCTTCCTTTGGAACAAGTGCGTGACATTATCTCCATGGTACATACTACTGCAGTACGTGGCATTTTCCAGTGTGCATCTGATTATTTTAGCGTAGTGGACTATATTCAAGTGAAATGTAAGTACTTTTTATAACAGCACTGGAACATAGATATTACTTTTACTCTTACGACAATAATTCATTGTCGGTTATTTAACAACAAAAACATGAATATATGAATAATAACCAGATCACATAATGCAGGATATAGTCCTTAACTCTATATGTCATGCGGTCATTAAAATACTCCTTAAATGGTAACTGATATTCCTTCTGGGTGCCAGCGAAATACTTTTTTACATAATTTAATGTAGGTTTCGTCGCAAATTTTCTGGCTTCCCTGAATACGAAACTGTGGAACAAATGTTATCAAGCTGGTAGGTATACCAAAATGAGTTGCGAGGTATTTTTCTAGTGTACTCGGGTTTATGCATATGGCAATTCTACAAATGTGCCGATTTTTACGATGGCATCTGCAGCACACTAAATTGTCACAGCTAAAAAAACATTTCTGTTACCGTTAAAGGTATGGAAAACCTACTTGAGATGGAAAATGAGAGATAGATTACAGGTGACGAATGAACTACAATGGCTTTTTCAGAACGTGCACAAACCAATGCATTGGAAAAAAATTCCCTCCGAGAACACTTGCATGGAGAAAAAACGCTACCAAATACAAAGAACTAACCTGCCAATGTTATTTCATTAGTGAGTTGAAGACTAAGTAAGAAACCAAGTTGGAAAAGATGAAAGGAAGAAGGATACCAACAAAGTAGGCACCAAAGAAGTATTCAAAATGAAAACTATGCAAGTAGTTAAGTTAATAAGTAATTTTGTGGGTCAGTAAATGGGAATTGCACCAAGTAATAAGGAAACAGCAACATTATAGCAGTAGGCTACAACAAACGAGTTACATGTTATTATATCAAGGAAAAAAACCCAAACAATAAAGCAACAATTCCTGTAACCACACAAATAATAAATGGTAAACATACAGCAGCATTTTTAACATATAAAAAACAATCAAAATCGGTATTACGTTGCTCCACGTTAAAAACAATACTTGGTTAGCCATTTTATAATGAGGTGACTAAATGCGAGTAAAAAACGTAGCAGATTGGAGAAACTTTTTTTCTGTAATCCGTTACTAAAGTGTTTAAAATCAACATTCAAAGATTAAGACTTCATAGATATCACCCAACAAAAACACACTTCAAGTAATTTTTTTATGCATAAGTTGCTTTGCTTCCCATGATTCACCTCTTTTTCAAATCTCTTAGCTAATTATTTAACATAGTATAACAGGCTTCAAACATCAGATTTACTGCTTTATTATTATATAGAATGTATGGCAAATTTACGAAGAACATAAATCTAAGTTGTCTACTGATCCAAAAACAAAACTAAAACATACCAAAATATTGACTGATGCCAGTAAGATTTCTTTGCGCCTGTCATATTCTCACCAGCAAGTCTACCGCTGACCACAGCATGATTATGGTGTTCCACACGCCGCCGTCCAAGATTTTCGTCATAAAAGCAGGATGCATCTCCAGCCTACGAAAGTTGACAGCTAAACATATAGGAACAAAATATTTTCAAAAGATCAAATGCATAACAACAAACCTTGAAAGGACTGACGGATCAAAAAATTATGATGTAAAGTCGAACGTATTAAAATTTGATTGTAGCACCCAGCTAACCACCCCTCATCCCCACCCCGCCCCCCAAAACCCACATCCTTTCTACTTCCACAACAGAATTAAAAATTAAATTGATCACATGTAGCACCCATCTGCAGGTTTGACGCCCAGACCTCTCTCGTTGCCTACCTATACGCCGAAATGTTTCACATGTCAATCTATTACGTTTGGTCAGTGTTTCCGGTTCGACCAAACCCTTTTCCTTACCATTTTTAGGCAGCTTTGAAAATAAATTTCTCTCATATACATAAATTTGTTCTATTTTATAGGTTATTAAAGAAGTAAAAAATTTTTTTGCCTGTTAAGGGTTATTTTCACAAAGGTCCTTAGGTACATTGGGCCATCACTATCCGTCAGGACTTTAGATTATTCAATTTAGAAATGAAATATTCTTGAAATAAAATTTTTGAGAATTATTGAAATGTCTTGGTATGATGTCGATCATCTAAGATTAAAAAGACAAAACTCGTTGTATACCTGTACTATCCAATAAATGGGCTGAAAATCATGCATAATTCAAGAAATAAATACCTTCATTTGAATGTACCTTGATGTACAATGATCAATACTGGACATTACTACCATTGTCAAAACCGTTGTCTGGTCTCAATAAATGGACCCAATGACTGGTAATGCCTTCTATATTCTGAATGTTTATTTCCTATGCAAAAATGCTTAAAATTAGAGACTTCTGCTTTCAAAATATGTAAACAAGAACCCTCATAGCAAAAATTCTAAAAAAGCCATCATTTTTCCTTAAGTGGTATATAAAGTTTTATTGGTATGGTATTAATTGGTAACTGACATATGTACATTAGTTGACTCTTTTCAAATAAGCAAATGCTTAGTTTGAGTCCTAAAAAAACCAAAACATCCCACCACTTGTGAACAAAACTTTGCGGCAAACGCTATGGATAAAAAATTATTCAAAATCACGATAGCCATAAACTCAGCAAAATTGTGTGGGTGTAAGATTTATACACAATTAAGTTTTTAGGTTTTGGGGGATACTTTTCTTTAGAAACTTGAAAGCCAAATACAAGTAACAGTTTGTATCAAGGCAGCTTTTAGCTCTAATAAAAGTAATCCTTACAAAGAACGGAGCAGCTAGTATTTCTCTGCCTCAGTTTAGGAAAGATGAAGATCGCTGCACACTAAAGACATGAGAAAGCGCAAAAAATATGGGCTAGTATACCACCAAGGACCTGCTAAAGCAGAACGTTGGTATGACAAGCTATGAGCTAAGGTAAGGGGAAAGTTAAAGCCAAGCATTTCGATAACATGCTAAATAACATCTTTAACATGGTTTAAAATCTGGGCCAACAAGCAGCAACAATAGGTAAGGAAAGATGCGGGGCAGTTAATTAACAATACTTACAACCCATATATCTGATCTTGCTTCCAGTTCCGAATTGACTCTGAAGCCCCCATGGTCAGAGTCTACCTCAAGTCCTGCAGATTTAGCAAGCTCGACATTTGGCTCCAGGCCTACACAAACAACGACGTGGTCTACTTCCACCTGTTGAAACAATCAATAGTAAAATAAACAAAAACGTAACATCCCTGGAATGTACATTAATTGTATCTTCAATGAGGAATGAGGCAGCACATTGAGTTAGGTTGTCATCTGAAAACTTTGAATGAAAGAACCCGTAAACCTTTTAGTTTTACCACGGTCTTAAGGCAGATTGTAGTACAGATATGTTTAAAACTGTGATAAAACTTAGCCACCCGCATAAAACGTCATAATTAAACGATACATTAAATGCCATACATAACATGTGACATTACGTATTTTTACTAGAATATACAATTTTCAACAGGTTTATTATGGCTGTCCAAGGACAGCAGCCCTTGCCAATTGTTTGTGAGTGAAAACTGGATTAAAGATTGATTTTTTGGCTTAGTCTTTATTTGAAAAGCTTGGTTTAGGGAAAAGGGGATACTCTTCTAAGAAGATTCTTTCAAAAAAGCCCAAGAACAAAAAAGTTATGTCTAGATCTCGAGATGTACTCGTAGGGAAAAATGCTCTTTTATATATTGATTACTTTCATTGCATGTACAGCACGTCAAAATAATAGACGCGGTCTCATACACAAACACACAAATACCTCTGCTTCTGACTAAACTAAAAGTACATGTATGTTAAGCAGCGTGTACCTGCATACACAAGATACCCACTAAACGAAACATTTATGCAAAATTACAGCCAGTATTTCTGTATTTGAAAAACAATATCGCGATGTCAACAAGTAACAAGCGGAAAGAAATCTTTATCTCCTGATACCAAATGCTCTGTTAGAGCATCAACAATTCTCTCAAGCAAGTGAAAACGACTTTTGTAAGAAAACACCGATTTTTAAAAACTTCTTACTCAAGGAGCATTGCATTCAAAGCACTGAAGAAGTTATAAAAAGAAATGACATTCAATTGAAAAGCAGCTGAGAATGCGGCAGTAATTAAATAAATTCTAACACTGTAATGTCGCCATTTAAACCTCCATGAAAACCTCCACGCTTTGAATAATTTTGAATGGTACTGAATCTGGTTTTTGACAACAAGGTATTATAAAGGTCATGTTATTCACACCTTTAAAATCTCGTGCGCAATATACACTTAGGAAACAATTTAAAAGTAACAACTAACATTTCTAATGCATTTCTGTGAGATTCTTTTCTGGACGGCTTTCTTTCCACTAAATTCTCTCCCTAACACAACCTCCCAATACAAGTACTATAGAAAGCTAAATCCAGTTTATGTGCAACAACCCCAAACAAATCGTAATAATTAAAGACGTTCCGTTTTCGTGTAGTTTAAAAAATATATTCTGTACAAAGCTACACTTGAAGAGCCGTGGCTTAATGGTTAGTACAACTACACCGTAACCGAGAGATTCCGGGTTCGATTCCCAAAGCAGGCGACTTTGTAACTTTACAAAAGAAAAAAGCTATTGGTTAGCGTCAGGAAGGGCATCCAGCCAAGAAATTCCTCACTGCCAAATCCAAGTCCCTAAGAAGAGCACCGTCTGAGCCTCAGTTACTGGGGATAAGAGGAGCCGTGGCTTAATGGCTATGGCAACTGCATCGTGACCAAGAAGTTCCGGGTTCGATTCCCCAAAGGGGCGACTTTGAAACTTCACAAAAGAAAATGCCACTGGTTGGGGTCAGGAAGGGCATTCGGCTAAGAAATTCCCCATTGGCAAATCCAAGTCCTTATGAAAGGCACCGTCCGAGCCCCAGTTCCTGGGTAAAATGACGTTTAAACCAAGAGACCACCATAAAAAAAACCAAAAAACACAAAAATGTTTCTGTGTATACCTCTGGCGCCCCTAAGACTGAGTATCTCTTACCAACGATAAGAAAACAAAGAGAAATTTAGATAATTCGCAAGGTGGAAAAACAGTCAAGATATATACATGTTTAAATTAACTTTTAAATACAGCAAGTGGTATTTTATATATTATTCATCACACGAAGATTAGCTTGCGACCAAAAGAAGTCTATTACACTATAACATTTATCGACGCTTTTTAACCCCACAGGTGCTTACTGACCCTTTGAATAGTCCCAACTGGCAGTTTGGATGGGTAATTTGAATCTGGGGTTCAAAGTTCATGTTTCAAGCTATTTCTTTTTTGTAAAAGTAACCTAAAAAAGCTGTGAGGACCAAATGTCAAAGACTTTACAGGTATCGGTCCAGCAGATGTCTTCAGCTTAAATTAGACACGACAAATTTAACTTTAAATAACAAGATTAAGTTAGATGTTTTCTATTTGCCTTTGAATATGGGAAAAGGCAATTCATTAGAAAACAATCAGTTAAACTGAATGAGCTCAGCAGCTAAGAGAATCAGTTTAAATAACTTCAATACTAACAAAATAATGGTCTCAAATCTTGTTATAAGATGCAAACTGCTTACAATAGAGAAAATATGGACTTTTGAACTAGGAGAAGGAAAATTAAAACCATTAGTTCACACAAAAATAATACTAAGCAGCGGGAATTGTAGATATTTGTAGATATGCTGCGCCTTTGGAAGGAAGCGGGATTACGTTTATAAGTAAAAGCGACACTTGGTTGAGAATGCAGGGTCTGTTTATTAAATCTACTCTCCACGGTGCAGCATTAATTGTGAAATGAATCGACTTAGGTGGGTAAGCTTACAGTAAAGTAAAAGAAATGGGTTGGAGTCAAGTGGTTTTGGAAAAAGAACGGATTTCTAATTCGCAACAACCTAAATTCGTTTTTCATTCAAAGAACACAACGGTTATTTTTCAACTTTTTAATTTTTAAACTTCCACTTTCGTTTTTGTGTTAAAGCAGGGTGACATTCTTACCCAAATTTTTCATCAGGTAAATAATTACAGTTATAACAGTGGATGTAGAAAAGCCTAATAATATATACAAATGAGAACTTAAAGTCAAACAATAGCCAAGACGTAATGACAGGATACATATAAAATATACCTATTACCATGCATCTACTACTTTACCTACTACTTTCTACCTAAACACACACACACATACATACACACATACAAACACATACACACACACACACACACATATATATATATATATATATATATAATTTGTCTCCATGGGGCACAATGACATCATACTATCGAAAAATAGCATGTATGAATGAAAGGGATTTTCTATGTCATAATTGTACGAGTTTATGCACATACTTTATATATATATATGCAATGGTAAAATGTGCAGTGTATGTCTTTAGCCGTCTACAATTAATAATCCCTCGAAATGCGTATGGAAATTTAAAGACGCCTTGTAAATCTTCTTATGGTCAATGAAAAAGAACAGAATTGTAAAAGAGCAAGGTAATGAAACAGATAATGGAAATTGAATGGCATGAGCATAATAAATAATGAGCGCAACTAGTTTTGTACTTTTATATTATTTGTGATTTCCTTTAATGAATTTACGTTACTGACTGTTCTTTTATGTTTTCCTTTAAGTATTTTTAAACCCTTCGTACACTTCATGACCTCCAAAGTGTTAAAAGTCTTATTTTCTGAGCACTACGCACTCAGAAAACATTACTGTGTGAGCTACTGGCACTTGCAAAAATGATTTCGTTTTTACATGGGTCAAGATCTCGAAAGCGAAGTATCGCCAAAACAATTCAAAATGTACGAAAGTATCTGCTCATATACAACGAAACTGATAGCTATACCAAAATACGGAGGAAACGAACAACGATTGAAGAATAACACTTAAATGACGTTGTTCTAGTCATGAGCAGGGAAACAAATCAAACAAATAAAAGGTTTTTTTATTCTCATTAAAGCAAGTGAAATAGTTACTGCCTCATTTTCTGCTTCGTAAACTGTATTCTTTTGTCTTTGCAAACAATTGGTAGTACAGTGGGCCCAAAACCTCTGAAATTAAGTAACAATCAAATAACAAATAAAGAAAGAGGATTAGTTTTGATGTAGCATATTTATCATGTCGCGAGTTGTAACCTTTTTCTGAGCTACGTTTCGTGAGAAACTTTTCCCATCGTCAGGTTACTAAAGTAATCAGGTATAGCTGTTTTATACTTTGATAGTATAAAAGTGCTTGGTGACAGGGGTTGAGTTGTTTTCAGGAGTGTAACCATGCCTGTCTTGTTAGAGGATCTTTTAGAGTTAATTATTAGAGGTCCAGTTTTCTTTACTTTTTTTTTCTTAGTAGAAGACATTTTGCAGCTAAGTCTTCTATCCCACCTGCCTGGCTTATTTACACCTTCCATTTCTGCAGCTCTTAACTTTTCAGTGGCTTAGAGCTTTTTTATGTGCAATCTAAATATTACCCACGCCCCACCCCCTGCGCCAAAATTAAAATCTTTTTAGTTTACTCTATGACCAATAGTGTAGGTAATGTTTTTACTTTTTTAATGCTGCATTAATTACGGGGGGCATTTGTTTTTAGAAGTTGATAAACGTAAGCTCTAAAAATAAGGCACGATTTGTTTAGCAGGCTACCACCTTTTTGATTTCTCCACTCATTCCAGTAATTACGTCACGTAACCATGTATCATCAATGGACTGAGGTCAAAGTATAAAATCAACCAGAGTGTAGGCGTTTTATTGTCTGCAAGTGACCTTTGTCATACATATGTATATATATATATATAACAAACCAATTTTTAACGTGCCATACTTATTAATCTTCATACTTTCACTGAAAGCCTTAAAATCAGCATGTTGCTATTTTCTTCATGTACCAAAAAGAATTTCTTTGTCAGTTTCTCTTGTCGGAAGGTAGTCGTGAATGATTACATGCACGAAAATAATAGTTATTTAAATATAACATAAGAATCAATTTTACCTTATCTCCGTTATCCAACGATAACAAGACTTTACTGTTCCTGAAATCCACATTTTCAATTGATTTCTCTGATATGACATCAACACCCTCTAAAATTGGGAAATTGAACCATGAACTTTGTCATCTCAGACCACTAGGATACAGACATTTATCACAGAATACGTATTTACACCCCTTGTTCTATTGCATCTTCATGACAAAATTTAGAAACTCCATCAGTTCACACCTCAAAGTTATTGGAAACCGGAATAACAGTCATAATGGTTAAAGAGAAAAACTGTACCAATTTAGATGAAGCAACATATTTCCTGTAAAAATGTCATTTAAACATGATCTATAGAGGTATATTCTTTTGCGTTCAATAAAATCAAGAATAAAATATCAATATTCTCTCACAATATCATCCGTGGGTTATGAAAGATAATAGCATTCTGTGCGAAATGGAGGTGCAATTGACGCATTGGCAAACCACGAACTAATACAAACCTAAGTAAAAACAATAACAAATAGAAAAATGCTAGGAATGGGGCAGGTAGCAATAGACGAACAAGGCAGTAGTATCCTCAAAAAAGAGCTCAGCAAATATATCCGTTATTTGCAGGCCCAGGCAAGACGTCACTGGAATCGACATTCACAAGAACAAAAGATAGAGAGATTGTTGAGTTACTTAGGATGGCTTGTAGAGCCATAATATTGCGTCGGGATAGCGAACAGTGTGTGATTCGCCGTAGATTGGCAGAGAATTAGCCAGTACAGAGAGGTATTGAAAAAAGGTTTTCATACAATAAAACAGGTTGTAACCTTTTCTTATCTGAACTATAGAAATGCATGTTCTAAATAAAACAAGCCCAAGGAAAGGGTGAAAGCTGATCACAGGTAAAATGAAGTAAATCAAGAAACCTCTCGGTTACTGCTATAGCGACATGCTAATAAGCAAATATCGTATGACGTAATCAAATTCCAAAAGTAAAGTAAAAAAAATTAATGTGAGCTTGTTTTGCTAGTTTTCACATTCATTTATATATTTACATGTGAAACTTATTTTGTCTTTTAGAGAAAGGTGTCATCACGAATCAGTATTAATTAATGACTTNGCGACAAAAATAAATATTACCTGGGGATTGTTGAGTTACTTACGATGGCTTGTAGAGCCATAATATTGCGTCGGGATAGCGAACAATGTGTGATTCGCCGTAGATTGGCAGAGAATTAGCCAGTACAGAGAGGTATTGAAAAAAGGTTTTCATAAAATAAAACAGGTTGTAACCTTTTCTTATCTGAACTATAGAAATGCATGTTCTAAATAACACAAGCCCAAAGAAAGGGTGAAAGCTGATCACAGGTAAAATGAAGTAAATCAAGAAACCTCTCGGTTACTGCTATAGCGACATGCTAATAAGCAAATATCGTATGACGTAATCAAATTCCAAAAGTAAAGTAAAAAAAATTAATGTGAGCTTGTTTTGCTAGTTTTCACATTCATTTATATATTTACATGTGAAACTTATTTTGTCTTTTAGAGAAAGGTGTCATCACGAATCAGTATTAATTAATGACTTCAATTTTGGGGTTTTTTTTAGTTTTTTTTAATGTTCTGGAATATCAACGTACCTTTTTTTTGGCTCCAGCCAGATTCATAACCTGACTGTGCCCATTTCGTTTCTCCGTCGTAACGTGATTGTTGTTCCTTAGATTATGTACATTACGACAATGTTTGCAACACACTGTCATCCCAAGTGCACTCAAATTTCTATCTGCACTACGTCTGTACTAGCTGCCATATTGGGTCAGTACAATCAACAGTACTATTGTCTTATGCTGCGTTTCAGTTTGAAGCGGTTCCAATCCGATCCGTATGGGCCTCCCCTAATTGAAACGGCTTGTTTTTACAGCATTTGACTCAAACGACACAGTGCTAATACAAAAACTGCTTTCAGTTCGATTCTAGATCTATTGGCAACACGGACAACAAATTGCGTTCCTATTTTCTTGGCTCAAAGTAAGTGATACCACTTAACCCGCTCGTAGAATTGCTTTCACTCTGACTATTTTACTGACCATTTTATTGACTAAATAATATGGATTTTCTAGCTCATATTTCAAAATGGCAATATCATACATTACACACACTATAAAACAAAAACATTAAAGTGAGTCAGCGAACGCGAAGAAAGTAATTGAATAAATACGTTTAAGGAACAGAGGGTTTAATAATTACACAATTTAACCCAGGAGAAGTTTACATACAACTTACTAGCTGCCCTGGACACCGATCTGCCTAAACAGTTCATTTCTCTACATGGCATTTTGGCTATTACTGCAATGAACTAATTCAAAATAGATTGTGAGGATTTGGAATTGCATAAAAGTGAAAAATAGGTCTGCATTGAACTGGATTCGAACCAATATCAGTATCAGTACCAGTAAACCATATCATTAACTAGTAAAGTATGTGTTTACAAAAAAGTTCTGGCTAATGGCGCATGTATTAATTTACAATAACCGGCCTCCTCCGTCTGTGGCAGATTTCACATCAATACATGCAGGGATTCTTGAAAAATCTGTGTTCAAAAAAGGTAGACAGACAGACAGACCGACAGACAGACCGACAGACACACACACACACACAAACCCAAAGAACCGGAGTCCTTAGGGCCCCGTGGCCAAGCCAACGTTACCCCTGACAGAAAACTGTGCCTGTATGTCAAATTTCATGCCAATCCGCCCACTTCGGACAAAATCCACGAAGAGCATGTGGCCTCAGCGGTAGACAGAAAAAAACACACTTAATTACGATATAATCATCTGCATACCTGATCGAACTTTCTCCGTAGTCCATGCGCTTAGATATTTAGGTAGTACTTTGCCCATATTACCTGTACAAAAATAATTTTTACTGTGTAAACATGAAGATTGCTTTTTGATAAATCTAGTATTAATACCGACCCATTAATCCTCGATAACTGGAAGATATACGAAGCCTTCAATATTTTTAAAACTATCGCTACAGCAACATTAAAGAAAAAACACTATGGAAGTTTATTTCTTTTACTTCATTTCTGACTTATGAGTGACTATATCCAATAAATCGTCAAAGAACATGGGATTTTAGTAAACATAGCTCCAGGAGATATTCCTAAATGCCATTTCAAAGAAAACATTTACAAGGTTTTGAAACGCACCACTGACATGAAAACAGGTCGGAAAGCCAGGAAAAGGCCAATAAAAACGCCGTGGAAAAGTAAGAAAAAAACCCTCGCTAGATGGAAGCACAACTGCAGAACGTAAGACGTCTAATAAAATCAAACAGTTGAAAGCTAGGAATACAATTTGTTTTTTCCTTATAAAAACCAGACTGTTCAGTTCATACAATACTTTGGTGAGACAAATGAGTAAAATGATACTACTATTAAAAAAATGATAAAAACCTGAAAAAATTGTGCTGTGAAATTTCATACTGAAAAAAGCCAAAAAAAAAACAGAAAGAGGAATCGAAAAGAAAACTGCGTGTGTTAAAATTAATATGCAAAAACATGTATATAAAAAAATAAAAGCGTTTTAAAAAAACATGCAAAACAAGTAAACAGAGTAAAACACAGGTTTAAGTCTCTAAAAGTTGCCTTATTACGGCCACCATCAAAGTTCAAATTACATTTAAATAACTAGGCTGTACTAAGTACTTACCCTTCTCTGGAAATATTTGTACAACTTTAAGGGACGTATTTTTTGCTGCAGTGATAAAATCAGCAGAAAAAGTAAAAATACTCTAAAAGGCGGCGTGAAAAATTAACATTATCAGAATAAAATTCATAAAAGTTGGGTTACTGTTGAAAGTGCTTAATATTAACCGTGTGAGAGGTACAAGTTATTTTACTTCAAAACAGCGGATGCACCCAATCCGTAGCCCAGTACTGCGATGAATACACTGTTTAAAATCTCTAAGGGTCACTGTAAACAAATTTTTTTTCTTCAAAGGTCATATTTAAAATCCTAGCAAATTACAATTGTAAAAAAACCCAGAAAATCGGTCACAAATCACATTAAACACAAAAATAAAAAGTATCAGTTCTATTTAAAAACTTAACTCAAAAAATCAATAATCGCTGAATACCTGCCATGTAACGAATACTGGCAATTTTCGTAAAAACACTTCTTCATTGAAAGTTATTAAGAGTCTCGTGGACAGATAAAAGGTCAAACCAGTGGGTTCTATAAAAGATTGGGGCCAGTGTGGTACTGAAGAGAAACATGATTTTGAGAAAATGTGCATTATTGATGGTGCAAGGGATGCTGATGTGACAAACCGAACAAGCTGGAGACGACTGATCCGCTGTGGCAACCCCTAACGGGATATTGTCAAGACAAAGAAGAAGTGCATTATTGATGGAAAGGTTGGGGGGGGAAAGAACAATTAGAAGGCCAGTGACATGTTGGGCAAGTGACATTGCAAAGGTGGTTGGAGGAAATATGGTTGATGCAGTCCACAAGGTTGCTGATCGAAAATGGGTACAGTGCCCTTGTAATGGCAATAATGGTTATAATTGTGTTAAAGGAAGTGAAGGCGAATAGTAATTTGATCAGGATCACCACTTTAAAGTGGATACCCGATTAACAGACGATGATATAAGTACTAAATGAAAAGGTCTGGGCACCACAAAACAACACATAATACCTGATCAGATTGAACAGAAGAACAAAATTTACGTCGAAGAAGAGAAACGTTATATCCAATGTTTTAAACGTTACTTTATTGTTCCTCTTTTTCCTGTTAATCGCTTACCCTACGTTGTTATGCTTACAAGGCTTAAAAGACACCTGGTAACATAAGTTCCTATTTAACTATTTCTTTACCGTAATTTAGGTTCATATCACCCATTCTTTAAATTTGACACTTTTTGAAATCACTGGTGTTCCGAGCCTTGTCTGTCGAGACTGTTTTTAATTTCAGCAATAGTCTAAATATGAGTAAGGGTCTTCAAAATGTAGTTTCTAGTGGAGATCGCATTTTACAAGCCACGAAGCAGTTTGATTTCGTTAACAATGCAGGCAGCAATTCCAGAAAGGCCTAAAATCCTTATTTAAAGGTATATACTGCATTCATTGATTAGTAGGGTAGGCGTCGTTAACAAATGTCAAAGGGAAAGATGAACACTGCTGCAAACGGTTCTCACAAATTCTTGATACACCTCACCTTTGGGTACGGGATATTGCTTTTTTCACAAGGCTCTTCGACTGATTATTCTGTTCGCATTTCTTTCAAAAATGCATTATATATATATATATATATATATATATATATATATATATATATGTAATTATTACAAAGTCGATTGTTATTGTCGGAAAACACAAATTTGCTATCTGACTTTAGCGCACCATATATATATATATTCGACACAGGAAATATGCCAAANTAAAATCCTTATTTAAAGGTATATACTGCATTCATTGATTAGTAGGGTAGGCGTCGTTAACAAATGTCAAAGGGAAAGATGAACACTGCTGCAAACGGTTCTCACAAATTCTTGATACACCTCACCTTTGGGTACGGGATATTGCTTTTTTCACAAGGCTCTTCGACTGATTATTCTGTTCGCATTTCTTTCAAAAATGCATTATATATATATATATATATATATATATATATATATATATATATGTAATTATTACAAAGTCGATTGTTATTGTCGGAAAACACAAATTTGCTATCTGACTTTAGCGCACCATATATATATATATATATATATATATATTTATATTTATCATATATATTAATTTTACATATATTACATATGTACATATATATATTAATAGCAATTAGTTAATTCTCCGACATAACTAATATGGTCATCGACTGATGATCCACGATTTCAATTCACCATCTGGTCAACTTCTTCATCTTTTCACCATATTTTTTCTACCTATTCGTACACTCTAATTCCCTATTCCTCAATTCATTTTTGTTATTGTCATCGTTTTGTCCATGTCCTGTTTATGTCAGTGCCTGGTTGGTTTTGTTTAATTTTGCTGTCTAACATCTACCGCTATGAGCTTAGCACTCATACTATATATATTCATATAACTAAATGACTATTTTTCGCTGTATCTGTGTGTCTGTGACTGTGTGTACCTTTTCGTCTCTGAAACTGTTGCCCAAACCTCTTCTGTAAATGAGATACCCAATCTTGTTGTTCGACTATTACGATCAACCAACATCTGCCTTTAAAAATAGGTGTTTGTTTTTAAAATCATTACAATGTCAAGGCAAAGCCTGCATCACTTGATGATAACCATATAATTACAAAAAAGATTTCAAACGCTTTCCACTTGAATATTTGCACAACTAGTTGGTTTGTTCAACTTTAAACCGTGAAAAGAAATCAAGTAGTTTAATCTTACCTCTGCGTGCTAAAGCACATGCTAACTCACTTCCAAGGAAACCACTACCAATGATGGCAATTGCTTCAGAATTCCGTGATAGTTTGTCCAATTTACGAAAATCTGCTACCTGAGTAAAAAAATCCCAATAAGTTAATAATGTGATACTTTATAAAAATACTTATTTCATAGCCACATACCAAAAAAAGATCTTAATTCGTGAAACTGCTATAACCAATTTTCAATTTTTAGTTTCTACAGCAGAACATTAACCCACAAATCTCTCCTTTATTCTTTTTAACTATTTTAAGTCATGGAATGGTGGGGTGCGTGTTAGCAAGCCATCTCTCTACTCTTGATGTGCAAGTCTTTTTTACTATTTTTTACGTTACTACTTTACCCTTTGTTGTTATTGTTCTATGTGGTGTCATGTGTCCGATATGAAACCAATGGAAATTGCAGGAACATAAAGGTGAGATGTAGTGTAAACATTGTATGTTACGGAAAATAAAGTGCACGCGGAAACCACTAGGTGGAAGCAGTCAAAACTAGGAAAAATCCATGTTTTGGGTCCTGAGATCTTCCTGATTTGGAAGGGAAGTCATCATTCCGTAGAGGTTCTGCCCAATATACGTCTAGTTTGGAAAGAATCGGAATAAAGAAAGGGTCAATCAGGAGGAAGATCTGTTCTAAAAATTAGTCGAAAAAGGGTGTGGCGCCAACAGTTCACTTGGGAAAGCAGATGGCCATGCAATTTACAGGCGCTAGTTCGAATCCTTCAAGTAACTTATATTCTCATGTTTTCTCTAATAATTTCGAGTCCATTACCTCAATATTATCTCCATAAATACTGTCTCCCAGTCTATAACAAATAAAGATGATTCATTTTTACCTACAATACATAGACATGCTTGCTGTGCGCTCCTCTGATGCGTTGAAGATTTTCAGTTAGGCATGAGAGTGATTTAGCGTAATTCATGTGCTTGGCGATGGCCATGTGAGGTTATGATGTGAGACGATACGTGGCACCAAAAAAATTGACCCTGTTCCTGAGACAATACTCCACATAATATTAACGCTTTTGAAGTAAACATCTAATCACACACACACGTACACAAACTCACACAGAAATAACTACAAACAATTTGATTAACATAGTAAATAACGTTGAAAAATACTCTCATACCGTTCTAAAAAGTGTTGTCCTAGCTTTCACATCATCACTTGAAGAAGCAAACACTGGTGTATTTCTAGGCTTCCCACCTAATAGATAGGGAAAGGCATACATATATTTCACAAAACAAATCAGAACCGTTAAATTCAAAATCGAACAGTAAGGACCACAATATGCGCAACCATAAAAACAACACAAAACAAAAGTTGATCTACAAAAAATGACCTACTTTGTATACGAAGAAGAGAACCATCTTTTAATGGTTACTCGAAACATCGTGACTCTGTTAGTTCCAATTAAAACATATTTTTAGTGTTAGTTTTTCTTTGTAATGCCCTGCTTTGCGCACTGATCACTCTCTATTTGAAACACAAGGGATTAAAAACACTCGTACATTTTTCAAGTCCTTAGAGATGGTGACAGGCAATCTTATTTGCCACCGTTCTCTCAAACATTTTTTCGGTGGTATTTAGAAATAATGTGGCTGGCATGCTGGAGTATCTTTGAGTAGGCAGAGAATGTCGGCGAAAAGATTCCATCGATTTTTAAGGAGGGCAAAACGTTGGGTTTCTGATGTTACACCGTAAGTAACGATAGTTGAATATTTGATATGAAGGGGAGTTCTAAATTGAATTTTACGAAAGTTGTCGAGATGGTTTTCGTCCGATTTTGTTAATCCCGAAGTCTGTATGTTGTACTACTATACTGGTTTAACCATACATTTGTAAAGTTTGATGCCAATTTCTTTTCGTCCATTCCTTCTGATCCATAAACCATTCAATTTACGCAAGGTCGTAGGATTAGATAACATTTCCTATTGCAGAATGTCTTCTTGACCACCTAACGTTGATCTTAATATTTTGATAATCCACCATTGTTTTTACTTTTTCTCTTTCATATCGTATTTTTTGTTTTATTCTGGGATTGAATTTTACAAAGGTGTCTGTATCTTTGTTAATCTGTCTTTCTTAACACAAGGTTCATTAATCAGTGTCATCTGCATAAATTAAATCACTTAGTTGGATCAGGTAATACTGAATATGAGTGTTCATCATTGACCGGTCCATTGTAGAACTTATTACGATGTGTTTTTAATGGCATTTCCAGAGAGATCGTAAATAGGCATCCACCAAGTCGATCTCCTGGTGGAGAACCTATGCAGCTTTCAAATCAATCAAATGGTTTGTCTTCTATTTCAATTTCAAGAACTATGTTACTTAGAAGTAAAGAAACAATTCGTATTCTGCCCTGGTTGAAAAAAGATGCTAAAATTTCGAGCATGGTAGATCTTCTGATGGTATCATACGCAGATAACATGTTAATACCGGTGATGAAAATTTCGCCTTCATATTTCCGAATCTCAGCAGCTGGAAGTCTAATGACCATAGCATATCTGATGTATATATCTTAAGTTGAAACTAAAAAAAATCTTGTTACAAACAAGTTCCAATAAGACCAACAAATATATATGACGCCACTGACGAGGTCAGGCTTTCGCAGCTGAGACGCTGTATGATATGGGTCTTCCCAAAGTAATAGTCACTGTTGGGATTAGCTTCCTTTTGTACCCAAGTGTCCAGAACAGACGACCTCCGTGTCCAGTGATCCTAAGATGATCAATTTGGTTCATATCTCTTTCCTTTGCTGACACCCATGTTGCTTTGTGTATGTCTTTAAGGGGAAATAATGTTCCTGTTATCACAAATCCATTCAGCTGATAGGACTCACACACCCTCTCCTAATTCCCGTTCAGCCTTCCAAGTCCAGGTTGATCCATTGTCTTATGATACCCGTTAATGTTCCTTCAAACCTTAGCATTAAGTTTCCTCGTGACAATGATGACGTCTTAACTGTTGTATCCATCCAATGCTTCCTGTAGTTGCTAGTAAAACTGTTCCTTTTCCACATCTTCGTTTTCATTGTCTTGATTTTCTATGTCTTGAAGAGAATTCTGGTGTAACGATCCTATTTTTGATGACGGTCCATTTCATAGACTTCTCAGCTTGCTAGCTAATCATGATCAAAAAAATCATCTTTGTGCAGCTCTTCCTATCTGCTGTAGATCAACGTCAGACCTAAGGGCATCTTCATTCTGTCTGCCCCTGTCCATCTGCATTCGTTAACCTCAAGATGTCCAGTAGGCGCCCCTCCATTTTCCCCACGATTTGTGCTGCTTTTTATGCTTTATACATAGTTCTCATATTTCTAGGGTCAGTGGTAAAGGTTGTTAGGTGGCTTGCAAGATGTCTCGTCGAAAATTGAGCTTCGCGTAGACTTTGATCCATCGTATTCATGATGTTAGTGTCAGCGATCCCACCTCCTCCCTGGTCTTGTTGTCCATTGTTTCTGTAACTGAATGGGTTTTTCGGGAGGTAGCAGCTGGAATTCTGTTGTTCTCTTGTATAAAATGTAGACAGGTATCGGTGACGTGCATTCTTTTTAAGGCTTGACACGTGATACACACACCTATGTATTATATAGTTAGATAAATAGGTGTGTGGTATGTGTGTAAACAGTAAAGGAGAAGTACATACATAAGTTAAAAATATGTAAACAAATAAAATAACGTGTCTCTATTTCACTACTAGTTTAAAGCGCTCTCGAAAGCACCAAGTATCTCAAATTAGAATTATAAATATTGGTCAGATATACGAAGGTTTATACAGGAAACATTAAAAACGTCTAATTCATATTTCATTTCAGTCTCTAAAACGGTCAGTCTCTAAGCTGACGGAGTTGTAAATTCCCGTTACAGTTTGAGTAGACCCAAAATCGGACAAAATTCGGGACGCTATCAGCCATTTGGATTCCAAAACTAATATCTTACTGTCACTCATAGCCATATAAACAACTCCATTAAAAAGCCGTAAGTTTAAATGGCAATACGGCCAAATGTAAGGTTTACATAAAACCTGTATTACAACAATATGGTCCGGCTTAAGCTCAAATGTAACTTTAAATCAAGACTTTGTTGTTTCGGACAGTTTCTCAAACCAATGGGAGCATAAACCTGCATCTGCGATGAAGCTGATATCGGACCATATAACGACTGCGACTTAGAACAAAGGAGGCGGGCCTTGGGATTCTTTTGAAACGCCAAACAGAAAACTTGTTTGTTCCTGGAGGGCTTGAATAAAAAGGCATTGCAGATTCAAATGGGTTTCTGGATTGAAAAAGAGGCTATGTCATTTCCTTGTGCCTTGAAATTCCTGTAGAGTCGTCGAATCACTGTACTGAAAAGCTGCTCACAGGCCTAATCTGTCTGTTGCTATTGAAATTAAGTTCCATGTCAACCAAAGAAATGGTTGGGCGAAGCATATTTATCCGGGGAAAGCAATCTATGTAGGTACTAAAAGCTATAAGCACATACATTTCTATGCCATAAACGTCACTGAATCAGGATAGTGCTTTGATGGTAAAAGTGGCAGTTGGTATTTGAAAGCTGGTAATAAAAAGACTTTGCAGTGAAAGCAGTATGGCTGACGCTATGAAGCTATAAGAAATTATTTAAAGAAATGCACTGTGCGGCACAAAAATTGGTGAGCTACCAATGTTTTCGAACAAAAACAACTGAAACGTTGTAAGAACGAGATAACGATTTTTTAGGCTTCTAGTGGGTATATGCAAAATGAAAAACGACTGATTAAGTTGTAATAACAGATCTGGTGTCACATATTCTGAGTTGTTTATACATTTATTGACTCCATTCACTTTCTTAGATTTAAGTCGCAAAAGAGGCACAGTGCTTCTTAGAGCAAGAGAAAATGAAAAACACAACTTAAAAAGATTGAAATGAGTTCGGTTTCAATTTTAAACAGTTCAAATCATTCAGAATTAAAAACAAGTGTACGGAAGAAACGGACAGTCAGATAGTTGGAAAAGAAAACAACTAGGCTCTAAAAACTACTATCTGAACCACCAAACAACAACGATACTGTCATGAAGGCGCAGTAAGTGGGGAATCAACCCCAGACAGCACGCAGTAATCTGGAACTAAATAATAATGTTTACCATAGCACTTCTTGTTGTAAACAGTAGCAAATGCAAAGGCAGCCAACATCACGTCAATGTGGCAAAGGTTGCAGAGCTAGAGCACAAAATTCAAAAGACCCTTTGAACCAAGGTAAAGGAAATCAAAATGAAACAAAGCAAAAGTTGCCAAAACAAAACAATAGTATTCCGGTGAAGAGGAAATCGTGGATTTGTAAAGATACAACATGGCATCGGTCCTTAGTAAAACCTTCCAGGCCTTATGGGTTAAGTGAAAGAATTAAACAAGACATCTCAGAGGCATACTGTCTAAAAACAACTGAAACGTTGTCAGAACGAGATATCCTAGGCTAATTACGTGTAAAACTCACTTGGGCAGCAAAAACTACACTTGTGGCTACATAATACAAAACCTGGTTTGTGCGCGAAGGAAAACAAGAAAGTCATTCACTCGATGACTCGCGGGTAGAGGTATAGGAATACAGTAAATAAGTTATCGAACAGGTCATCTCTTATCTGGCACCATTAAAACGTGTAGATACAAGTACATACTGGAAGTAACAACACTAAAGTAGAATTTTTTAACTCAGATTTCTAAACCATTGCTAGCAATGAGCCCTTACTGACTTGCAACATTTGGCAACAACAGTAGCTATTTTAAGTTAAACCTCTCAAACCGCTGGACCAAAAAGCTTTAAATTTGTAAAAAAAGATGTGATTGGCTCCTGCCCATAAATCGGTAAGGATAAAATGGGTACCTTCAGAGGCATCTCGAATATTCTTTTTAATCAACTTTCGACTACAGCTAAAAAAATTCTTACCTACCTTTTAGAAAAAGTCTACGTCTTCCACAACGTTACCCACTTATCTTAAAATAACTGTTAAACTTCTTACAGATGACACAACAACATAGATTTTTAACTTAATTTGATAACTCATTGAAAACATAAATCTATTAACTGTATTTCAATATACCCTTACCAGTTGCAATAAGAAGTTTATCGTATTTAACATGGTTGCCATTCTTTAACACGACTTTGTGCTCTTTGGGGTCAACAGAAACCACCTACAAAGAAGAATAGGTAAGTGAAACTGAAAAGGGCCTGTAAACAATGCCTTCTAAAAAATGGCATTGACACCGGTGCACGAAGTACACATCAAGTTATCAAATTAATTTCATCTTTTGGCAAAGTACGTTGTTTTTCTTTTAAAAGAGAAATTATCACATTAGATCATTAAATATAACACTCATCCTCTACATTCCTTTGCACACACACACACATACACACACACATACACACACACACACACACACACACACACACACACAGAGATATGTATAGTATTAGGAGTAAACTCCAAACAGCCAGATGTTAAGGCTTCTATTTTCACAAAATAATAACATAAAGAAAAAAAACCAACCAAACAAACAACTTATACATCACAAAGAAATTTTACACGACTCGAGATGCAATACAGTTTTTATATATATATATATACATATAAGATAAGATAAAACACGAAAATTAAGAACTGTGATTGCAACTAATAGTTTCACGATATTTCGATCATCAGCCCGATGATCGAAATATCGTGAAACTATTAGTTGCAATCACAGTTCTTATTTTTCGTGTTTTATCTTATCTTATATTGCTCTGCTATATGCATTGAGCACTTTTTGATACGAATACACAATATTACACAAATATATATATATATATATATATATATATATATATATATATATATAAAACTAGAAGCAGTGGATTTGTACAATGTTTTTGTAGTCATTGGTTCGTAACCTCTTATCAACCTGGTGGAAAAGGATCAGATTAAGTTTAATATATTCTTCACTAGTAATTTGGCACAGTTGCAGTGTACCAAATAAGAACTGCATACCTTTACATTACAGCTGTCACTGTTATACTTCTTTAGAAATAGTGCTGCTACTTTAACATTTATTCTTTTCGTGTTCATCAGATATTAGGAAAATAAGCTTCTGTTTCTTAATTTTTATTTCTTCTAACAACTGTTTTGGTTTTTACAGCAAAGATCTCTAAGGCATCTGTATATATAATTTAATGTGTGTATGTGTGTTCTGAATATACAAATTCAAGAAAACGTTGAAAGCATAAGTGAGTAGTCCAAATGTAAATATATAATTTTATTTCAGCTCATATTTTAAATCTGGATGTCATGTACGCGGTCAGTACAAATGCCATGTTTTATATCATGTTTTCCATACCTGCATGGCGTGGAATCATAACAAACTAATGACCGGCTGCTTTGTGGCACAAAAAAAGCACATTACAGTGCGAAAATCGATCACTTTTATGCCAACAATCCTCCCCCACCCCAACCTGTCCTGCATACCTTCATCAGTTTGAAGAAGGATATTTCAGAGAAAACCCAACTAAGTGATGTTCACAGCATCACTCCTACAAGAAGAAAGCTATTTCATCAAAGATAAAAACTGTTTGTGAACAAATATCTTCACTAGAAATTAAATGGATCTGCCGGATTAACTTGAGCTGAGAGAATTCGCTGTGCTAAAAGCCACTTTTTGAAAAAACATACGATGGGGTGTACACTACGGTTTATAATCTGGCAATTTTTTTTCAGATATGTTCTACTGAGCAGTAGGTGTACATAAGAAATCATATATTTCTATAATCTGTGTGAAATAATAAGATTAAGAAGATGTCTTCGTCTTTCTCTCAATGAAAAAAAAATTCAACATGTAATAACAGCTAATCGACTTTCTCGTACCACTGTTAAGTAGCAGCACCTGCACCACAGCAATTTAATGTCAAAAATAATAGTTGTACAGTTGGAGCAAATTTTATTGTGTTACCTCAGTATTGACCTGCTTAACAAGCCTTTTGAAAAAACACACAATCCTTAAACTTTGCTATTGTCACCCTTGCGGAAAATGCAAAAACTGCCCAATGCTAAAGCTATCAGATCTAATCTATGTAACACTTTCTAATGGTAATGCTATCTAACGATAAGGGTAAGGCTTTCCAATGATAACGCTGCTTAAGGCATAAGTTATGTAATTCTTTTCAAAGCTAATGACGTCTGAGCGCCAATGTTATCTAAAATTACAAGATAAAACTCTCTTCGAAAATAAGAGTTTTTGCAAAGTTATCTAAAAACTAATCAATGTAAAGGTTTTCTCGCGTGAATGCTGTCTAAAGCTAAAGATAATGCCGTCCAGTGCAAATGCTGCTTAAAGCTACAGGCAGGCCCTACCACAATCGTTCACACAATGTAAGACAGCAAGCTAGGCCAGACAGAGATCGTCATTACGCAAAAATAAACTGCCAATGAGGTATCACAGCGCTTCCATCTTTCTTTTATTGATAACACCGTGCGTACGATTGTCTTATTCAAAAGTTGGTCTGAAGCAGTTTTTGGATCCATTGACCAGTACCTGAGGTCATGTTTCTCTATCCCCATTCATTTATATTTTGTTAAGGCTACTGGCTGAACTATTTTCGATGCCGTTGTACAGTAATAACTCTTGTCACCTTAAAAGCATTATTTCGAATAGAGAAAAGAGCATAGGCCAGATACATGATTTGTCCTGCTGGCCCCCTTCGCTTGCCAGTAGGCCTACATGCCGCCGCAGCTTTCCCGCCAAAATCTATGTTCTACCCTGTACAAGGTAGTGGATGTTAGTTCAGCCGACTTTTTTGACGCATGCCTTTGTTTTTAAGGCCAGCGAAACGAAACTTGGTATGGACGTGTATCATCAGGACACGCAACTGTCATATTGGTAAAATGTTAAACAACACGACGTTTATATAAGTAACTTGATTACGTATGTTAATTAATTAATGAGTACTTACATAATTACTTTTCTATATGTTATCAAAGTCAAACATTTCACTAAAAAACTTAAAATTTAGTACTTGTCAAGGAAATGTAACATCAAAAGGTACAATGTTTATATTAGTAACTTAATTATGTACATAATTAATTAAAGAATAATTAAATAATTATTTTTACTATATGTTATCAAATTCAAAAGTTTTACTAAAAGGCATAAAATTTACTACAAGTAATAACTTGTAACACGTTTTTACCACACAATATGTAAAGTAGTCATTGAAAGCAGTATTACATTTCCTGTATGAAATTTGGAAAAGAAATAAGAGGTGGAAATGTGGAAAGGGTCGGAAGTCCCCACTTTAAGTTGGGGTATTACACCACACAGTGGTGAAGAGCAGTATCACAACTCCAAAAGGGTGGTGTTGAAATTTTTGATGAGGTTAGTGTTGGAATTGTGGGAGGATGTGGGTCAAATATTGTCAAATCAAATCATAGCTTGAAACTCAACTTTTCCAGTCAGTCCAGCCACATTCATTACTCAACTGTGGGCACACTCAACCATTGTTGATTGTATGTAATATCTGTGGGTTCGAAGAGGTAAATAGTTGAGAGGGGCAGGTCATTCAAGCGAGCCAGCAGGCCAACTACCCTCCTGCTAATACCTTGCATGCACTGAGTGTTCAATATTAGTGGGAGGGTCGTCTATTCCGGATAGTAAATAAACTAGAACGATAATCAAACTAAGTAATATTGTATAAAAAATTATACCAAAACAGCAAATAAAGAAAACCCGGATGTTGATAGTATAGTTTATATCCAACATCCAGCATGTATTTAATATTTTGATACTGGCGGAGTTTGTTGAGGTGTTTTTCTTCATTATATTTCAGTATATCATTCCCGGGTTGGATTAACCTCGTAAAAATTACAATAAATGAATGTCACCTTTTATCCAGCCCACAACGAACCTTATTTTCGTGGCCCTGCTTGCTGACAAATTCTCTCTCCCAAAAAGATGTATCAATCGAACAAAAGATGCTTCAACGGAATAAAAACAAAATCTCCATGTTTCCATTATCACTCAATGCTGGAAGCTTAAACAAGTTGTTAAGGCACAGCTCTGTTTGAAGTCATCTGTTCCACAAAACACTACAGTCCAGGCAATGTAAAATGACTGGCAGTACACATTATCATTCCAATTTGGAATTCTGGCAAATGCATAATACTCAATTTATCTCATTTTCACAAGCCAAAGCCCCAGCAAAAAAAATGATCTGCAGTCTTTTCAACCGATTTTTAACGTGCTGATAGAATCAATAATTTTGTGGGCGTGGAGTCGATTTAAAGATAAATAAACGCCATGCTTAGTGTCGAATTCTTCAGCAGACAAAACTCAGTCACAGTCAGTGTTGCACTTTGAAGTGTTGCTAGTGCAGATAACCCTTGTCATACATATTTTTTCATCACTGTCATCGATAAATCCATTCTTTTGGAAAGTCACCCCTGAAACCGCAGCTGAATTGACCTAAAGTGTTCAGATTGACATTGACACTTTCATTCCAAGTTTTAGGGTACAGTTCCACTCTCTTCTGTGACTCAATGCACAGTGCACATTTTCAATAGCCAAACGTAACAATATTTATTCCCCTCTTCATGCAAAACAACGTCATAATTCTCAGGCTGTTTTTTGGAGGGCAAGCTATGTAAAATACCTATTTTTAATGCTATTATGCGCTTTGAGTTCATGAGTATGTTTCATCTGAAAAGTTTAAAAGTTGTGATGATCTATTGTAGCATTAACAACCCTAAGCGTCTATTGTGCTTGCAGTTTTTAATAATGTGGGATGTTCTAGGGCTTTTTACAGAAAGGTTTACCTCTAGGCATTTTTTTCTGCTTTTCACTCCACCATAGGCAATTCTGGTGAATATCTTTCTGGTTTTTGTTAATACAACTTGAACATTATTTGTCGAAATGATTTTTCGAATTGATCTAATATCTTGTCTGGAGCCAGGGTGCTTTGAGGTGTCTTCTTTGCTTGCTACGTCACTCAGCTTCCTGGGTCCTGTTTTTCGTCTTTGTGGACTATATCTAATGTTGTTCCAATTTTTAAGAATGATGGTGAGCCAGCTAATCATTTTAATTGTTGTTGCTTCTTCTTTCATCTTAACCAAGGCAGGACGCCACTACAGTGCTGAGGGTATATACATATACACACACTCCCAAAACACTTTTTGGCTTTCCCTAACAACTCTTCTCCTTTGGAACGGTCAGAATTCGCCCAAACATAAGGTGGAAATGATTTTCAAACTTAAATCCTAGCAAGACCAAACTTGTGTTGTCAACATACAGGGAAAAACCTTTTTTTTACCTCCATTGACATGATTTACTGGCCTGTGGTATCACCTGATGAGGTAGATGAGAAAAGATGAGGTAGCTGAGAAAAGGTCTACTTTGAAGTTTCCAGACTTTAATTTCCCATCTGCCTTTTTTTTAAATTCCCACTTACAATTGGCTGGTAAGTCTGTTTGTGATGAGAGGCCATCTTTACAAATCTGAACTATGTACTTGTACAGAATACTGTTCTCATATTTGGTCAGCTGCATCTTCGTGTGATCTGGATCAATCCTAAGAAGTTCAGATACCAGTCCCTAATTTGATCCTTCCTACTCTTTCTTCATCCTTGCAACAAATGTTACATCGACAGCATATCTCTAGTCATGCCTTTTTTTTCTATCGTTATTACCAAACAGTGCCTTGAACTTTTTTTCTCTGAATGAAACTTTCTACAATTTACCTTGACTCGCCTTTAAAAAGGCCTTAACCCCAATGCAGCTCTAGATGCACCCATAAGGGCGTCTTTCCATAATCTAAGCTCTTCGCTTTGAACTGGTCAACTTCATACCTTTCTTCCACCTAATTGTTTCTCTGTAGAAAAATCTCTCGAAAAGTAGCTCAGAAAATGCTTACGACTCAAGGCATGATAACGCCTTTACATCTATGGCCTCCTGTGAATCCATTAGGTTCAAAATTTTCAGGAACAACAGAGGTTATCATGCAACGGGTGCCATACAATAGAACACTGGCTGCTTGTCCGGCATAACTGGGGCAATTACAACATTGGCTTTGGATAATTTTTAAACTTCTTTAACCCTGAGCAAGGCTAGACACCATTTCATTGCAGAGGCTTACTTCTTTTATTTTATTTTTTACCTGTTCATTTATTGCTTTTTTCCCTTTCTCTGTCTCCGAAAACAAGTACAAACTATGTAGTTTGGTACTTATAAAAAAGAAACGAATTACATTTGGTGGTATTATTAGGTTCCTGAACATGAACATTCTGATTAACATGTTGAAATTTCGAGGAATTATGTTCCAGGCACATACACTAATTTATTTAACCCAACATAATTTAAATGAATTTTTTTCTCGGAGAAGAACTTGACTTACTTGACTTAGTTGCATAACCCTAGTTATCGGGTCCTCGCACATTTCCTTGATACAACTTCATTCCATTTTGCTCGGTCTTTGGCTTTACGTTCAATCGTCAGTAGAGGGATGCCAAGATCACATATGGTATCTTTTGCTCCCAATACTCTTCTAATATCAACCAGCCCAACTGTATCACAGCGGGATTATCCAACCATTGTTCTTAAGCAGTCATTTTCAAAAACAAGTGGACTTCTTAAATCTTCAGCTTTTAGCGTCCAACATTCAGGGGCGTATACGGCCATGGGGATGATCAATGCCTTGAACAATCTCATTTTGATTGAGAAGAACAAAACTTAAAAATCACAACATAAACACGTAAACTTCCACCTCCTTCTGCTTTGAACTACATCATGTTCGGGGTTGCTAAGGCGATGTGTTCAGTTTTTAGAGCAACTTATCCAACTAAATTATTAACCACAATGTTTACGATATCGTGTATGTAGTCTTTGAGCTGAGGATTGATGTTTTGGTACAGCTGGTTTTCAACTGAAGACTGTGAACACAGTTTAGTTGGCCTGAGAAGCCTTATTGATTCACAAAACGTTTAATGCTGTTGGATTATTTAAAATGGTAAAGAACCATACAAAGTCTAAAAGTGTATGGTATTGCAGCACGATATGAAAAAAAAAAGAAAAATAAAGTAAAATGGTGAAGACATAAGATAAGAGTTTACCTCAAAGCCAAGGAATTCGACGGAATTTTTTTTAAAAAAACACAATACTAATTTGTGGTTAACTAATTTTTTGTTTTTTTATCCAAAAATACTTATTTTCTATGGAAAAAAGAAGCAAAAAAAAAAGCTAAAAAACGAAAATGGAAAAAAAAAAGAGAGGTTCTACCGAGATTTGAACTCGGATCGCTGGATTCAGAGTCCAGAGTGCTAACCATTACACCATAGAACCTTACGACGAGGATGGGATTCGAACCCACGCGGGCAGAGCCCAATGGATTAGCAGTCCATCGCCTTAACCACTCGGCCACCTCGTCCGCATGATTACTAGGGAAAATTTAGGTAATGATAGGATTGCATGACGCAATTCTGACCCAATGTTGCAACGATGAAATGGGCTCTGTGTGACCCTGTTATCGTTGTTAACAAAAAATAATTTTAGGACCTCTAACTCAGTAACTTCTAATAAACAGGACCATAACACAAAACTCTGTGGATGTCAAAAAAGTTTAAACGAGGTAATAGAATTTCCAAAAATAAAACCAATTAACATTGTTATTGTGAGCAGAAGTGGGAAAGAAAGTAGATATGAAAAAAAATGGATACAAAAAAATGGAAGCAGGATAATTTGGTGAGGTGATGGGTGAAAGGGGAAAACATCAACGGAGAAATGGCCAAATTGGGCAAATAAACCTGGAGTTTCAAAGCAACAATAATGCCAGAAAGCCTTCATATCTAGCAGATAGCAAAGGCAGAAAATGTTAACATACTTAAGAAGTCTTAGCACATGGTTTATGTATCAGATACCGAATGAGTAACAAGTTGCAGTAGGGAAAAGCAACTTAATTTTGCTGATGTGAATAAAGTTGGGTAAATTGGGTTTATAAGTAAAAAGTCGATAATCGATTGGTTTGTGCGACAGAAAGTTCAATTTCTGAATAATTTTTATTTTGAAAAGTGGAGCTGCCTGTTTCATAGGGAATCTCCGATCTCCCAATTCCCCTGGTTACGGGCCGCCATCTGCTCTTCCGTAGCGCACAAATCGTGTCTCTACCATATCTTTCTGCTGTTAAAGATTTAGTCACTCGACATCTAAAGTCATCGTTTATCAATATTCTGTTGTTCATCCATGTTTATTCATTGTTTTAAGGCTTTGAGATAGTTATTACCTGTCGAGTATAAAAAGTCTTGGCGTGCGCGTTGGTCAATTTACTCAAAATTAATAAGGTGAACTGAAGATCCCTTCAACGATTTTGTGAGGGGGAAAAAACTTAAAAGTGGTTTCACATAATGGTAATACATTTTTATTGTTTAATGCTTCCGGCTTAAGTTGTGCACGATAAATTCACAACATAAAAATTCATGTGAAGGCAAAGAAAGAAAGAAATAACAATAAAAAACAAATAAATAATAAATAACAATAAATAATAAATTATTAAAGTTCAGTAGCGACAACAAAAAAACATGACGCAGAGTTGGTGATGGCAGAATTGCGAATGCTGAGGTGAGCACTTGGAGCCACACGCCTGGATAAAATCAAAAATAAATACATCAGAGGTACAGCACATGTTAGGAGATTGAGCAAGAAGTAAAGGGAGGCAAGACTGAGGTGGTATGGGCATGTGATCAGAAGGGAAGAGAACTATATATATACGAGAATGTTAGACATAAATCTGCCTGGGAGGAGGAAGAGAGGAAGACTAAGGTGACGCTACATGGATGTAATAAAAGAGGTCACGAGGGGGCTGGGTGTGAGAAGGGAAGTTGCTGCCGACCGCTGCAAATGGAGGCGCATGATCCGCTGTGGCAACCCCTAATAGGGAGCAATTGAAAGATAGAGAATAATAATAATAAATTATTAAAGTAACTAATGTAGTATCAATTGTACTTATTTCACCTTTCTATATATTGACCAAATGACCAAATCAAAATTTCCATTTCTTTCCCTTTTCTTTTCATTCCCCAAATGTCCAATGTCCTTTTCTTATTTAATGATTACCTTCAGCTTCATGCAAATGCCTCAATATAAAAAAAGGTTGCATGAAACCTAGGGGGGTTGCCCAACACAGCCACTATAACGTCAAACTTTATTCAAACATCACGTTTTAAAGCAGGCCATACAATGACTAATATAATAATAACCTTATAAAACTTTAATGCAAAGGATGGTATTTTGAGATTTTATATCATACTCGACGATAGAATAGCTGTATAATGCAATCGCAAGAAATTTATCAATGATAAATACATTCATTTTCTCTAAAATGGAAAAATTGAATACAACTGCCATTTGTAAGTTTAACAAAATGTCACCACCCTAACTAAATACTCAGATAGAGAAAATAAGAATAACATTTTTTTACAACAATACTAAATAAAATATAATACTAATCAGTAAATCGACATACAAGAATAATTTTTGAAGGAATAGGAAAAGAAAAAAAAAGTGTTCAGTTCACTAAATACTCAGATGCAGTGGACAAAGTGTCTTTGTTCGGCAACATTCCAGGGGCATGGGCACAAATTTCAATATGTGCAGCGAAATGCCAAATGCTGGTGTGTGCGATATCAAAGATCACACCAAAATGAAAAAAAACTATTCTATTATCAAATGGGTATATCTATGTATGGCACTTTTCAAAATCGATATCCCATTTGTAAAAAATAATAAATACAACAAAATCATAACCTTCCAAATACAATAACCATACCAAATGAGAGAGCCTAAAACTTGGTTATGAATAAATACACACGTCCTAAACTTTTAGGTCACCAGCGACGTATGGTAGTCAATGGGTTAGAAGGCAGTATTTTATGCTGAAACTGCCGTATAGGCATTCAATCTTTTGACTTCGAGCTGTACTGTTTATTTTGGGTAATGAATAAAATTGCCTTGTTGTTACCATATGTATTTTTTAGTTATTGACTTTTAATTACTTTTTGGAGGGCACTTGATTCGATCAACTCCTCAAAAAACACCCCTGTAAATCACAACAAAAACAAAAATGGAATCCGAAATAAAAACGGTGGTGTTGCTTGTTCCTTTCACTAAAAGAGTTTAACGACAGTACGACTGACCAATCAGTCAGCTGCAGTAGTCTTAAAAGTGCAGTAACTGTGAATTCCCTCGTGGGTACTATTATGATGCTTTAGTAACCGATATGAAAGTACTGCTTGAGAGCATAACAACTAAATGTGAAGTTATCGAAAGGGCATATGTTACCCACCGTAGCCAGCAGGAGCAAAAATTTTGACAGCTGAAGGTAAAAGAACAAAATACCTTCCGATTGTTGCATTAGGCTTGTTTTCGATAGCATTGGCATTTGGAATCCAATACCATCGCCAGACCAACAACCAGAGACACAATCACCCCTGAATATCCTTGTCACATTCTGCATGATGCTGGACTAGCTAGCCTCACCTTTGCGGAAGTCGGTGGCTTTGACACGGAAGATCATTGACGTTTAACAATGGTTTGAGAAGTGGAGTAAAAGGTAGAGTGACCTAAATGAATATTTTGGGGTTATCAAATTTGCTTTTTTATGTATTTCACCCTAATCAAGGCTTTGAAGCCACGTTGGTGCATAGGGTTACTTTTCTTATTTGAATTTTCTTCCTTTGTGCTTTTAATTCTTTTAATCTACTGACTTCTTCGTTCTCCCGGTTCTCCAAAACATGTACAAACTCAGTAGAATTTCATGTATAACGGACGAAAAAAACTGGGCACAGTACTTTTATGGTCATCGCTGAAATTGGAACCAGAATCACTTGCATGGTAATCTGCTGATTTAACTACTCGCTCACTACTGTTATATGACCAAATTGAGGGTTATGCGTAAGTTGAGGATTTTAAGGTACACTTGCTTCAAACCTTATTAGTTATTGGGAAATATCCAAGAAGCGCCTCTCATATACATTTACTGACTTTAACAAACTACTCCAAAGAAAACAATCGCTTCCTTGTCTTTTGTATCATACCTACAAAAAGTTTATGCGCAAATTAGCATCAAAGTTCATAGCAGCTAATGTTGTTGAAGCCCACGATGACCGTTCATTTGCTGACTTAAAAGTCGCGATAGACAAACAAAAATATAACACTTGATCCAAAAAAACAGCTGTTAACAGATCTATTAGGGAGGGACAGAAAGATGCCAATCAGATGATCAGATGATCAGATAAAAACAATACCTTAAAAAATGCTCAACAGAGAGCCGTCCGTGGAACAAGCATCCATTACTATTGCAGAAGAGACATTGTCCTTAAATATGGAGCCTCCGAAAAAAAGCAGAAATAAAGAAAGCAAAACATTAACTGAAAACCGATAGGCCAGCTTGACGGGATACTTCTAAAAGGGCTAAAAGCAGACATCCAAGATGCAGTGAAAAAGGTTACAAAAACCTTTTGTGGACACTTGATATAACAGATGTAACAAAAACTGGGCTGGAAAGGAGGTTCTGTTCTGAAACTTCCTGAGAAAATAAGCATGCAAAAACAAGCGGGTGTAAGTACAATATTTACTGAGGAATAATGCTATTTTTAATAAATAGCAAAGCCTTGAACGGATTTGTCCTATGCAGAATGAACATTGCAGTTAGCAAAATTAAGGAAGATTGACAAGCTGATTTCAGGAGATGGATTCTGCATTAATTAGCTTGCCACACTGCGTATTAAAATTAGAGTAACTGGAATGGTACAATTTTCAGTTCATAACTTTATTGTTTCTAAAAAGTAAACGGATTTTGTTCACAGTGAGGTTTTATGGGTGTCCATGACAAACTACGATATCTCTAAAAAGTCCACAACCTTAACAGAAACAAATGTGAAGAAATGATAATCAGGTATTGCAAGGTGAAGTGTTAATAAAAAAGTTTACCGTCAAAATACGTGTTTGTTAAAGTTTTCGATTTTCTCCCATCCTCTTCTTACTGGACAATGAGTGGATCATTAACTCAACTATTCAAAACTTGAGAAGAGGACTACAATGATCACTTCTGGAACAGCTGTATGACCAGCAGCGTGAAAGTATACGCTATTTCTGACAGAAAGATCATAGTCAACGCCACGGGGATCCAGAAAGTGTTAACCTTCATCTACCCCAGTAGTATTTTGAGCACCAATAGTGGTACAGAAGAAATTATTACCAGCAAAAATCAGAGGAACAACTAATACGATGAGGAGATTGTGGAAATCAAGTAATATTTCAACAGTTACAAAGATACGCCTTTTGAACTTTAAATAAACGTTAAAACGTTAACGTCGAAGGTTAAATGTATTGTATGGAGTGGAAAGATCACAGGCCAACTCCGACACAGAAAAGGTGCGTTAGGCTTTTATTAACAGTGTCTCATGAGAATTATAAGTATAATATAGTTCACCATATTTTGAATGCTGAGTTGTGGGCAAAGACCCAGCAAACACCACATATAATCCAACTGAGGGAAAGAGGAGATGTTTGGATTGGGCAAATATTACGAAAAGAAGATGGAAACATCACAAGATGCGCTTTACAAAAGAGCCTTTAAAGCACACAGGAAACAAATCCATAAAACACCGAGTGACGACAGCTGGACGAAAAAAGAACTGGCTAACAATAATACGCGTGTTTCAAAGCAAGTGAAGATGGGCTGTCAATCCTTCGGTAAAGGAAATTAGAATATATTACAAAGCAATGTGTGGTGTAGTGGTGTATTCGTTTCCTAACAATTTATATGCTGATAAGAAATGCAAGTTACAGAAATGCGGTTGATCACATGAATACAGATCCCTATACAATATGTACGAATACATGTACACTACCTTAAATTCAGCGGATCGGGTCGATTAACCGTCAGGCCCATATCTATATACATAAATACATCTTTTTCTTGCTCTACACCACGGAATCACAAAACTCTGTGCTTCCACGATGAAATACTTATCAATCTGGCTTATGAGTTCTGCCATCTGACTTCAAGTCCCGGTGGAATCTTATTAGCTCCTTTGGCACTTTCCATTTAGTTTAGATAACGATTTTCAGTAAATGTTTTAATTTTATCTATTCATAAAAAACCAATATGCTTATTACACGCACACATCTACATAAGCTTTTATCCTTTGAATACAAAATAGAACAGATTCAGCCAATGTCTATTTAGAATAGCCATTCAGTGAAAAATGGAACAAATAAGGTTCCACCGAGATTTGAACTCGGATCGCTGGATTCAAAGTCCAGAGTGCTAACCATTACACCATGGAACCATACAACATATCCAATGTCCTAAACTCTATTGATTAGGAGGAAGGTGGGACTATTGTCCCCTCTAAAACACCTGCAGCTTTAGGAAAATAGATCAAACTTTGTTTACCTGAGCCAATTTTACAACTAAAGTAACTTTTTTTCTTCTCAACCTTCGTCACATTAACCTTGAGAACTATTAACTTAAGGTGCCCCAGTATAGTTTCAGTAGTTTACTCAGTCAAACGTGGCAATGTTTTTACAAAATAGATTTATATAGGCCTATCAAGACAAGACTGATTGATATTTAGGCTTGGAGGTAGAGTACTAAATCACTTTTCTCACTTGGATTAAAAAGACACTAACATGTTGTGCGTGTGTAGATATCTTAAGGCTAGGTAAGAGATGCGAAAATGTCAGGAGTCACAAATCCAAAACCTGCTGTAAAAAGCGGTAATCAATGAATATGTGTGGCTACTGGCAGGGGGAAAAAGGACCTTCGCTTGGATATTTCAGTCGATAAAAGTCACCAAATAAAAAGAAATTAGGTCAACTATCATAGAAATCAATAATACGTTTGAACAATATCTTAAAAAATCAAGAACGTCATTTGTTTGGGTAGATGTCGACAGCTCTCGAGTATATAATGCTACTTTGTTAAAATTGACTGACCCTGAATATTATTCAACCATATCAACTGGGTCTAAATGTTTATCGCAAAGCACACATGGTCAACATGCTGGTTACGCATTTTCAGTATTTAGGGGCTTGGAAACTGATTCTGCAGTGGACCTTACAGAAGGGGGTGGTTAAACGTGGATAGATCGTATTACTCATATCTGTGTGCCTATAACTCACGATTATGATTTACATATTATATTAATTTTTTATTATTCTTGTCAAAAAATGATGGAAAATGGAGTATGGGTGCTAGTTTTGAGCATTCATTTTAGACGGGGTACCCCAGTTGTTTAGCTTAAATATAAAGGCAAGTTTCAGAATAACAATACTGCTTTCCATTTCATACCGTAGACCAGTGTTTCTTTTGGAGTGAATTCCCACAAGAAGTACAATACTTTTTTCTGTAGAATTATACTANCTGAATGTTATTCAACCATATCAACTGGGTCTAAATGTTTATCGCAAAGCACACATGGTCAACATGCTGGTTACGCATTTTCAGTATTTAGGGGCTTGGAAACTGATTCTGCAGTGGACCTTACAGAAGGGGGTGGTTAAACGTGGATAGATCGTATTACTCATATCTGTGTGCCTATAACTCACGATTATGATTTACATATTATATTAATTTTTTATTATTCTTGTCAAAAAATGATGGAAAATGGAGTATGGGTGCTAGTTTTGAGCATTCATTTTATACGGGGTACCCCAGTTGTTTAGCTTAAATATAAAGGCAAGTTTCAGAATAACAATACTGCTTTCCATTTCATACCGTAGACCAGTGTTTCTTTTGGAGTGAATTCCCACAAGAAGTACAATACTTTTTTCTGTAGAATTATACTAAGGTATTAAGTTCCCCATTCCTTTCTGGGTTTGACAGCTGCTTTAAAGTTGTATTTTGCACATAATATTATTCTCAATTCATTTCATTTTTACTGCAATAAATACATCACTTGAATACTAAATAAACACTTAGTGGAAGCCCTTTAACAGTATAGGCCTACTCCCTCCTCTAAACGGCTTTCCTGGGCTACGAACTATAGCCTATGCAATAAGTTCTGGAGATATTCATACCTTATTGCGTCCATAATAGAAATAACAAGAGAATCGAATAGCAAGGTCTTGCAGTTTACCAATCACATATTCACCATTTAAATTCAATAACGTCAGGAAAGATCTGAACGCGTTATGCCCTACATTATAGACCCTAGACTTGTTAGTTCGCGGAGGATAAGCTTGAAATGTCACGTAGGAGTAAAGAGTTCATGTTGTAATCGTTTATATCGTTTATGCTTTCTAATATTAATGCTGCTGATGATGATAACAACAACAAAAATAATAATTTTTATTATTATTATTTGAAGATGATCTACTAATTGTGATCCGTCAACATGAAAGACATACGAAGCTGTTTCCATCCCAAATGAAGCCAGAAGATACCAACAGGAGGTGAATATCCCTTAAGTACCAAGAAAAGGTAAATTATTAGTCAAAGAGTTCGCCAAGAAAACTAAACAGAAAGCAGAGAAAGTAACTCAAAAGTAGATGGCAAAATCATGGAACATATGCATGGCATGAAAAAGACAGATTTTGACAAGATCAGAATCATCAGTGGCTTTGCAGTGCAAGTCTCACGACAGAAACTAAGGGAAAGGTGATAGCAGCACAGGAACAAAACTTGGCTACAAGATCATACCACCACAAAACGGTTCAGATCCCAACTGCGGGGCGTGCAATCAGCATGAAAAGACTATTAACAATATTGTCTCAGCAAGGAATAATAACAATAACGGAAAATATTTAATTTCATATTTAAACACATGAAATGACAAATCTCACTAGTCAAGGTAGTTTGAAATGGCTTGAAAAAAAATTATTAAAACGATTATTGGGTACTGTTTGTCCATGGGTGGTTAAGTAGTATTAATATGTAGTTCGAATGATTAATATCATAATTAATGATCAATATAATTATATGTTTAGTGGGAAGAAGGTGTTCATGTTTGCTGTCGGTGAATAGAGCGTTGCACAATTTACTGAAGGTAATACAAGATTGGCCAACTATACATAGAGCTGATGGAAAGACTTTCGAAGCTAACTCTCGAAACGCTGGAATGCAATCATAAATCAAGGACATTATTTTTCATATTCTCGAGTAGCATTTTTATCCAGATTTGATGCATACCCCAAGCATGTGTAACTCTTTTTGAGGAGTAACTAAGAGCAAATCAGGTCGCAATGCATCTCCAGTTATAATGCATAGCGATAAGAATGAGCAGAAATCGGGATTATCGGCACATTCTTAATGAGATTTAAGGGGTCCTGCTGAAAACTGTAATGCTGAGATGTGTCACAAAGTATACGACCTTCCTGAACGTATGTTTTGNGGCGTGCAATCAGCATGAAAAGACTATTAACAATATTGTCTCAGCAAGGAATAATAACAATAACGGAAAATATTTAATTTCATATTTAAACACATGAAATGACAAATCTCACTAGTCAAGGTAGTTTGAAATGGATTGAAAAAAAATTATTAAAACGATTATTGGGTACTGTTTGTCCATGGGTGGTTAAGTAGTATTAATATGTAGTTCGAATGATTAATATCATAATTAATGATCAATATAATTATATGTTTAGTGGGAAAAAGGTGTTCATGTTTGCTGTCGGTGAATAGAGCGTTGCACAATTTACTGAAGGTAATACAAGATTGGCCAACTATACATAGAGCTGATGGAAAGACTTTCGAAGCTAACTCTCGAAACGCTGGAATGCAATCATAAATCAAGGACATTATTTTTCATATTCTCGAGTAGCATTTTTATCCAGATTTGATGCATACCCCAAGCATGTGTAACTCTTTTTGAGGAGTAACTAAGAGCAAATCAGGTCGCAATGCATCTCCAGTTATAATGCATAGCGATAAAAATGAGCAGAAATCGGGATTATCGGCACATTCTTAATGAGATTTAAGGGGTCCTGCTGAAAACTGTAATGCTGAGATGTGTCACAAAGTATACGACCTTCCTGAACGTATGTTTTGCAGCCGGCGCCAACACAAGGAGGTGTTTCACGTTAAACGCACAAAGAGCAAGAAGATTGACTGAGGTTCCATCTGGATGGACTTTTTTGAGTTGGAAGGGTATTGATCAAATTAACTAATGGTAACATTAAAGACATTTTTGCGTAGCTATTCTTGAACTTCTGACCAAGATTAATAATAATAATAATAATAATAATAATAATAATAATGGTAATAATGGTAATGGTAATGGCAATGAAGAAAATAAAACCATGGTAATATTCTTTAATTGCCGTGTCAGCACCTCTCAGTATGCTTTCAAGTCCCACCTCGTCAGTCAAAACTCCGGTCAAAGTTCACAGCACTAAAGGTTTAGGATACAATTACACTAAATTAAAAGGGCGTGGTTGTTTATTTTACACAACCCAGTCATTTTCATTTTCCTCTTTTCCTCTCAATGACTCCACAACTTTGCCATATCAAAGAAAATCACCATAATACAAAATCCAATAGCGTGACAACTCTTATCTGAGCTGCTGAGAAAATTTTCTAAAACCCCAAAACATTTTATCATAAGACAAAACAAATAGAATAAACAGAAATAATATTTTTAAAGTACTTACCCTGTGCCCAGTTAAAACAGAAACGCCGCCATTTTCTGCGGTAGGGAGTAACCTTGGCTCCGTAAAATAAGACTCCTTTTCAAAAAACACACTGAAAAAAAATCATTTAAGAATAAGATATGAGGCTAAATTGTAGTTACTAATTCTACTATTTATTAAATGACAAATTATTGTATCCCTGCGATTCCTACTTTCCTTCCGACAGTTGATATCCGATGATAAAAGTCCTCGAGATATGATCAAGAAACAAAATGGTAGGCGTTCTTTTGATGGCAAGAAAACCCAATGTCTGTGTTACAAAGATGGCTGGAAAAAAAGAATCATAAGTAGTTCCGACAAGCCAAAACCTTAAGATTGCAAGCCATGCGAATGATTCCCAAGTGAATCATAGCGAACCGAGGAAGTTGCGAAAAAAGAGGTTAAGGGTTGAATAACTTTAGGCATGTGAGGACCATCAGATTACTGATTACTAAAGCGCTTGAAAAAAAATGTGGCCTGAAGTTCCATGAACTGGAAAAAAATGGAGTTCCGGGGTGGCTAGAATTAAGATTTGCATCGATATCGAGAACAAAAGTATGTGATATGGGTTTAGATATACTTTATGCAAAAATACAAAACCAGTCCAAAAAAGCATCTAAGTAAAAAAATTAGGTCGGCCGAAAAGAAGAATACCCCAACGATGAGAGTGTAATAACTCATGATTAAAACAGATAATGGATGTGACGAAATATTTGCCCTGAAGACCGCTCAAAAGGTGCATTCTAACTATAAGTATAAAGTTCCTTCTATGAGTACACCCGCAGTAAAAAATGTTAAGCCTGGTCCATTTGTACGAGGTCATGAAGATTTTTTTTAAAAATACAGTGAGGAAGAGGTGAAAAACATAATCGATGTTCTCTTTCAAGGAATAAACTTAAAACTAATGTGTTTATAATGCCAGAATGTATAAGAGACCAGTATCCAATGTCTGCGTAAGACATTGGTATTCAATGTCAATCTCACCTGCGATATTCTCCATTCCACTGTTTGAATCGCAGAGTTTCACCTACTGCTGGGTCATCGCTATGCCATAACTCCTTCGATAATGGAGTTCGCATGTAGGGCAACACTTCCTCTTGCCCAATGACCAGAATCTAAAATTAAATATCAACAGAAAAAGCATGTGTCATATTGTTAAATAACATACTATACTTGTATTTTAAAAAACAAAAATTATAAATATACTGCTGAAACTGTTTAAAAAAATACTGCAGGTGTAATAATGGTCTGCAAATGGACCAATAATACAATAATTAATCACAGTATAACCCCGTTTTAACGAACATGGTTTTTAACGGAATCCAGGTTATATCGAACAAAATTCCTCGTCCGCTCATTTTGGACCATGATAACTTTCATACAAAAACTCGTTTAAACTAATGCCGCTTTTCAAGCATTCCTTGTTACATTGAACAAGAACAATGGTACCATTATGAACTTTTATCATGGATATTCTGATCAGTATAATAAATTTTTATATGACCGTGAAAGTTTATTTGCTACTTTTAAATTAATGAAATGTGTCGAATTTTCGATGCATGAAATTGTAAGAAATTCGAATTCGAAACATTTTAAAGAGGAAAAGACTGTCGCTTGAAGAGCAAAAAGTAATCGCTAGCAACTGAAAAGCAAAAAGCAGTCACTAACGCGGAATCGGCAACAAAACTATAATATGTGGCTGAAAAAATATTGTGTCCCTAAAAATACAATATTGCCACGGTTGTTATCTGGAAAAAAAAGATTTTTTCTGCTTTAAAGAAGTCAACACGAAAAGGAAAAGTGCATGAGTTGGGTAGTAGGAGAATTTGAAGAAAACAAAATCTGAGTGCTTTCAAAGAATGACAATGAACAATTTAAATGTGATATAAATTGTTCATTTCAAATGTAAATATGAAAAATTCTCAAAGAAAAAGCAATCAACTTTACACGATATATTCACGTTGCGGGATTCAAACCTCAAATGGGTGGTTTGAACGATGGAATTGAAGATGCAATGTTTTTTCCGAAGCTATTGTTGGAGACGAAAAAGCACCTGAAATGATTAGCTTACTCTGGGAAACCCACCTGCCTACGATTCTTTTACGATTTGATCTCAAAGATATCTATAATGTTAATACTTTTGGGCTTTTTATTAAGCATTACCTACAAAAACAATGGAGCCTAGGGTAAAGAAATGTGGTGAAGTCTTATTTTATTCCATGTTATTTTCTTCTGTATTAACAGGTTCCTTCTTGATAATTTCAATATGTAGTTTATAGCCAATAATTAGCAATTCACATAGTACCTGTGCTCTTTTTTCATCCCAAGATTGATAGGTTTTCCTTTGTATATTGAATCACATAAATTGGAATCGTTCTTCAAAGATATGTCATTTATTTCACAGATATCCCGCTTTTTCCTTTCTTCAGATGAACAACAAGTTTTTTCTTCTTCATTACAGCCAAAACATATTTATCAGCCTTCAGTACATCTCCAATGTTCGACTTCCAAATGTTATTGTGCTAATGATAACCTTTGGCGTAACTGTTCAATCTATATGCAGATAGTGTTATCATTGGAAGTTCGTTGCTTGAAATCAAATGCTTGAAGATATATTCTGCTCGGTCATTTTAGCGCAAAACATTAAGACTGCTCATTTCCTTTTGGATTCAAGTACATTTCAAAAATCGAGCGTGTTTTACTTTAAACCTGACTTTATTTCGAATACCTAAACAAGGCTATTCCAAAACACAGGTTTTCCAAAAGAGATTATATAGTAGCTTTCTTGGCTGAGTACTTTTGTCTTCCTTTCATTCCGGAAAAATTCGGCAAATTATTGGCCTTGCTGTTTCGAATGGAATCGGGCAAAAACTATTGTCACTGAAAAGAGTCCTAATCCCTAATGCTTAAAACATATCGAATCCCTACCATGCAAGTCAAGCAAAAAACTAGATTAACAATGACACTTTCACTGGGTTAAACATTTGGATAGGAAAAAAGACTATGATGAAAGTGGACAACTGTCTTGCCTCTATGTCAAGGACTAGAGGCAGTAGAAGTCCAATTATTTACAGCCGATATACCTAAGAGTAATTACTGCGTTTAAGACAAAAGGGAGATCTGCAAATACAAAATTTTACACCACTTACATTAAAGCTAACCGCAAAGTACCGAAGACCAGCATTTTAGTTCGAATCAAATTTCTTGTACTGTCGTGCAACAGGGGAAGCAAAATGACCATCCAGAAATGTTTCCGGTGAGTACAAACTGTCTTGAAAACTCAAGCAGAAGCATCAGATCTAATTGAGTTGGAATTACGTGATCCAACATTAGTTCCTGATGGCACAACCGCTGAGGATTTTATCGACGATGACCAAACTCTTTTTGTGGCTTAGTCTGCAACAACTGATGACGAAGAAATATTAAATCACTACCAAAAATCGCACAGTAATGGCATTACCGCTGATAACGATGCCGACGTGAGCAGCAAAGAACCGGGGCCTTCTAAAGGGCCTGCACGGTCCGAAATATTACCAGCTTTCCGACTGCTTGAAAATAGTCGTCTCTTTGAAGATCATTGGGTTTGTTTAAATTTAAATTGAAACACTTGGAACATTAAAACGGAGCTCCAAATTTATCATTCGAGCTTACGTTTTCATTTAAAATTATAATCCTTCTGGGTTTTTCCTGTCCAATTTAGTACCCTTAAAGACTGGCAAAAGGTCAAGGCAGTTAACATTTCGGATTTGGTTTCGGGTGCATAACAGCAACAATATCTGTGTTAATGTTTTCAAGCATCAGCTATCAATAGGTACAGGTTGAGTCTCAACAAGCCTAATTTTTAATTTGAATAAGATAAAAAACCAAGAGAAAGAATTTCGCAGTCATGTGAATGTTTGGCTTGCAACAAAATGATCTGTTAAGCGCGTTACAACAAAATCTTAATTGGTAGTGCAAAAGAAAAGTAATGTCATGAACACTGACTTGAATCCAGTACGATGCAACTTAAATTTTTGCATTTATTTTGTTTGTTATAATTCAACATTCTTTACCTGTTTTATTTTCATAACCTTTTTATTGAATTTAGATATCTAAAATTATTGGTCATTATCACATTAACTATTCCCTTCTAGCAATGAAGCCAGAATTGTTACCACAAACTACTACAATCCTTTTAAATTCTGACTTAATGCATTTCACATGAATAAATGTTGTTCTGTTTTTACTTCCATCTCATCCAGCGGCAATTTGCTTTTTCCGCTTCTTTTATTTCCATTGGTGTCCACAGGTCGTCTTCTTGGTCAATACAGTGTCTTTAACTCCACCAATCTGTCCTGCTGACCACTGAATAAGTTTTTCGTTTCTTAAGGGTGTCATCTGGTTTAGTATGCTCTCGAATACCTTGTTCGACCCTTTTAATTGGTGCTTAATAATAACCACGACATGCCGCTCTAAGCTACTGCCAAACTTTCTCTTGTAGTTTTAATAATGCTCATGTACTTCTCTGTGACTTTAACTAATTTTACTTATAACATACTCCTGTTGAGAAAACAACTAGGCTAATAAAATTTCACAGCTTACAAGCAAATTAAACAATAACATGAAGAGCATTAACAAAAAAGTTAGCTGTCGTAGTGACTAGACCTTTTAACAAATCGCGTACACACTTTATAGTTCAATGGGTACCAACTCTAGTATTCTGCTAATACTTTTTTTACTTGTTTAGCCTTTACCTAATCTCTTCTATATATTGTATATTGGCCTGTAAAGAAAATGCTTAAATGCCGACAATGGTCAGCACAATCTCGATTTGTGGTCCAATTTGGTCCCTAGACAACGAGTCCTTCAACCAACAATATCACCATGTTTTCACAGGCTCATTCTCCTCCACCCATGCGGCTCTCAGAAGAATTACTGTTTGATTCCTCTTAATCTCTGATTCGGTCACGTTTCAATCTCAGCATATCGATCCTCATGCTTCTTCCCAACATATCCCTCTCTACTCGTCAATAAAGTAAAAACTCTGTCCTCCTCTCACTTGCCCCTTAAATCTCCTTAGAACAAAGAATTATTCAGTACAATACAGTACGTTCTAGCTTATACATCTATTATTACAAGTACCAGCGCACATATGATCTGCATTTACCAATGTACATGCTTGTGTACGCTAAAAATAGCCACCTGTTTAATCCTAGCTACCAAGCGTCATTTAATTTAATCAGTATGCGCTGTAAATAAATGGAATAGCGGCAAACATAACTGGTGGATCTCTATGTGAATGCACGATTAAAAATACAAACAAGTTGCAATCTGTTTGGCCTTTTTTGGCCCCTTTTAAAGCTTTTGTTGGCTACTCGAGTGTATTTCGCTCTTACATTTTTAAAAATTACTTTGCTTAACGTAGACTGTCATTTAATTTCTGGTCTTGGGACTTAATTCAATTACTAAACACTTGGTGCAATAAACCATGTTTTATCACTTTCAATGATAATATGCTAAAGACGAAATTCAATATTTGAATATTTGAATCCCGGTAAGGGGTTGGTTATCTTGAAAATATCTTAGTTATCTTTTTGCCTCAAAAAACAAAACAGACTTTAACTCCAGCATTAGTATTGTATACCGCTAATCGTTTCGCTGATTTCCGGGTAACACAGGATTAAACACTAAGTATTTTCAAATCTATTTTCTTTGTCCCGTAAGTACATTTTCATATGAGTGTAACACTTCAACTATTTGGAAATTAAAAAACCTCTGTACAGAGGGACCACAAAAAAATTTTAGAATAGTATTGCCTATTAGTTAGTAAGCTCAAATGACCAACAAATATAGGTATGGAAAAATAACACTGTTGTCTTAAGAACCGACAAAATATTTTTTCTTTTTCATTACCAGTGTTTTAAAGCAAGAATTTCTATTTTGGGGGACCATTGTGCGGTAATATACGAAGACGGCACAATCTGCTTGCTGTCTTCCCTGAATATCTTACAAAAACACAGTACTAATGGTAATAAAGAGATAATAATCATTGTGCAGCGATTTAAAAATCTGCTACACTGGTGTAAATAATGTAAAAAACAGTGACAAACATCCTGTACTATAAAAACCTGCTCCAGAGACCATGACGGTCAAAACAATGGTTATGATAGTTACAACAAGAATGGTGATAATGATAATGCTGATGATGTGAATGATGGTGATGATGATGATGATGATGATGATGATGATGATGATGATGACGATGATGATGACGATGCTGCTGCCGATGATGATGATGATGATGATGATATGGTCGACGATGACAATGGTGATGAAGATAATGGCGATCACGATATTGATGATGATGATGAAGACGGCGACGATGATGATGACGTTGACCATGATGACGATAAAACAAATGCCTTCAGCCATCAAAATAGAATCAGACTGGATCCAAAAGCTGTTGATAATAAAAAGTCTTTTTTCCTAACTCTTTGACTACCTTCAATTCTCTATTGCTCAAAATCTTTCTTATCATCTTATTACTGTAGCCGTTCAAAAAAAATTTTTTTTTCTGGAGAGGCATGGACTGCGGACCAAACAACAGTGGTTTTGTCGA
>RDPX01000027.1:2187035-2197885 GCA_003991215.1 Morbakka virulenta
CTGAATATCTTACAAAAACACAGTACTAATGGTAATAAAGAGATAATAATCATTGTGCAGCGATTTAAAAATCTGCTACACTGGTGTAAATAATGTAAAAAACAGTGACAAACATCCTGTACTATAAAAACCTGCTCCAGAGACCATGACGGTCAAAACAATGGTTATGATAGTTACAACAAGAATGGTGATAATGATAATGCTGATGATGTAAATGATGGTGATGATGATGATGATGATGATGATGATGATGATGATGATGATGATGATGATGATGCTGATGACGATGATGATGATGATGATGACGATGCTACTGCTGCTGCTGCTGATGATGATATGGTCGACGATGACAATGGTGATGAAGATAATGGCGATCACGATATTGATGATGATGATGAAGACGGCGACAATGATGATGACGTTGACCATGATGACGATAAAACAAATGCCTTCAGCCGTCAAAATAGAATCCGACTGGATCCAAAAGCTGTTGATAATAAAAAGTCTTCTTTCCTAACTCTTTGACTACCTTCAATTCTCTCTTGCTCAAAACCTTTCTTATCATCTTATTACTGTAGCCGTTCAAAAAAAAGTGTTTTTCTGGAGAGGCATGGACTGCGGACCAAACAACAGTGGTTTTGTCGAACGAAAATGTAAGCAATAAAAAGTGACATTTTTGACCGAATGACAACCTCAATACCTGTCTTCCATTTACATGTCCCCGCTAGAATACGAATCCTGACTCGTATTAATAAGTATTTTAAGGGCGAATCCCGTGCCTGGCAAGCCCCTGTTATTCTCCTTGGTAAGCAGCACTGCGAAAAACTATTTTCATGTCGGTCACTATAAGCGCAAATATTCAAATCTCTTCAACGTACTTTTTTGTTTTGTTATTTCAATTTTCTTTTACCTATGAACGTTTGGTCGTACAATAATTTGTTACGGGCTTGTTTTACCGACTGACATAAAAATATCTATTCATCCGTTTCATTTTCCAGGTTGTCTTCAAGTTAAGGTTAAGAGAAAATTAATTTTCGTAAAAACAGTTTTATCTAACAAGCAATACACTTTGGTCGCTGCAAATAAAAACAACCATGTTTAAGGGCCTACTTCTGTGGTAATAAAAATCAACAGCACACAAAGACTGTCTGCACTTGAGACTGGCAGTATGTGTTTGTGGAAATTAAAGGTGACACTTGCTCGAGAAAAACAGTTATAATGTTATCTGAAATCTTGGTCCATCTAAGGTTAGAATCTTAGTTCGTTTCTAGTTATTTTATTTAAGCCTAAGGATAAAATAACCCCGTCGAGGATGGCCCCAACAACAGCTGAAAATGGAGGGGGGTAAAGTGTTAGGCCAGTAAACCCACCTTTTAAAAACACCTTAGCTACAATAACATCGGCGAGAATACAATAAGCAAAGGACCTGACAGAGGGAGGACCTTTTGGAGGGTTGGATATGAAGTGTTACAGTAAAAGTCGTGAGAAAGCTTCAACACCGACGACGGTTCTATCGACCAGGAAGATTTTATCCATGGACACCTGAAATACCAGGGCAATGTACGAGCTTGGGAAGACAACCAAGGTAGCAGAAGATACCCGGATTTACAACCTTGCCCTGCTTGGAATTGGTGAGATCAGGTGTGCGCGGTCTGGACACAAAAGGCTGCTATCAGGAGAAATTCTGCAGTACTTCGGACATGAAAAGGAGGATGTTCCCACATACCAGGGATGTGCTATTCCTGCTTGGTACAAATGCCGATCATTGGATGGAAAGCAAGAAAACCAAGAATAACTAGCACTTCCTTCACAACAACAACTAAAAATGAAAATCAAGATACACGTCGTACAATGGTACGCACCAAATGCAGGAAATTCTGAGATAGCTGAGTAACAGAGACGAGAAAATCATGATGGGTTATTTTAATGCCATAGTTGGTTCAGACAATACAGGGTATGATGAAATGATGGGAACCCATGGGCCGATGACAGAGATGAATGAAAATGGTAAGCTGTTTGCCGATACATGTGCCCTGAACAGTTTTGTAATAGGTGGAAATGTGTTCCCACACACAGGGATCCAAAAAACCAAACGGTTTTTTTCCAGACCATGCTACAGAGAACCAGGCTGACCACCTATGCATTACAGAGAAGTTCCACACGTCATAACAAGATGTCAGAGTCAAGAGAGGTGCCGATGTTGCATCTGATCATCACCTTGTTACAGCGAAACTGAAGCTGAAGCTGAAAAGAACTGAAGAGGTCTGAAGAGAAGAAAATAAATACAATGTGGATTCCCTGAAGGAAGAAAGACCAGGCTGGAATACAGAATAATCTTGTCAATTGATTTCAAATCCTCCAGGAGTTTTATGAAGAGCAATGAGGAGGACGAAGAGGGCCCAAACATACAGACTGAATGGAAGACAATAAAGGACGCAGTAAGGGGTCATGTGCGAAGACCCTTGCCAAAAAGCTTCAAGCAGTAAGACTGGATTTCCGCAAAAACGTACAGGAAGATCCTGGAAAGAAAGGCGATGAAGATGGGAGTAAATAATCGCCGTACAAGGCTACCGAAGATCAGAACAGATAAAAGGTACTTTGTTGAAGGGCTGGCACAGGAGGCAGAGGAAGCATCTACCAGCATAAACATGAAATAATTGTACAATACCAGATGGAAGGTAGCAGGGAAGGATAGGCCAGCAGAACAAGCAGCCAGACACAAGGATGACAATGTGGAAAGGGGAGCTAAGTAGCTGAGTATTTTGAATTTGCTCAACAGACCGGCACCGCTAAACCCACTAGATATTCAGAGGCAGAGACTGACCTACCGATTGACTGCAGCAAAGCAACACGAGCTGAGATCAGGAAGCCCATAACAAAAGCAAGGAATGGTAAGGCACCAGGAAAAGATGAGATTCCAGTGAAACCACCTACGCCAGACTCAGATTTATTAATGGATGTGATGTAAAAGTTGTTTGAAAAGATCTTGGAAGAGGAAAAAACTCGACAGATTGAGAAGAAGGGCATCTGATCAAAATTCCAAAGAAAGGAAACCTCAATCATTGCCCACACCACAGGGGAATCACACTCCTGTCTGGTCCTGGAAATATATTCAACAGAATTATTCTGGAAAGGCTGAAGGGACCTGTGGACCAGACGTTACGTGAGCTTCAAGAAAGCTCCAGAAACGACAGGTCCTGCATCGACCAAATTGCAACTCTGCGAATCATACTGGAGCAGTCCATTGAGTGTAAACCATCCCATGTGAACCTTGTGGGCTATTCGAAGGCGTTTGACAACGTGGACAGAGAGATATTATGTAACTAATGCGACATGACGGAATTCCTACAAAGTTTGTCCTCATAAAAAAGTCGTATCAGCAAAGGTCGTGTCGAGTTGTGCATGAAAGCAGTTGACAAAGAGCATCCTTGCCTCACAAATGAAGTGAGGCAAGGATGTTTACTCTCACCATTTTTCTTTCTATGGTAATGTGTCCTGAAAGTTCAGCACGCAAGCAGAGTTCCCAGCCGGTCCTAAGCCCGCAAAAACACAGAAGGTGGACGTCAGGAAGAGCATCCAGTCATTAATAGAATATGCCACAACAAATCATGNAGGCGTTTGACAACGTGGACAGAGAGATATTATGTAACTAATGCGACATGACGGAATTCCTACAAAGTTTGTCTGCCTCATAAAAAAGTCGTATCGGCAAAGGTCGTGTCGAGTTGTGCATGAAAGCAGTTGACAAAGAGCATCCTTGCCTCACAAATGAAGTGAGGCAAGGATGTTTACTCTCACCATTTTTGTTTCTATGGTAATGTGGCCTGAAAGTTCAGCACGCAAGCAGAGTTGCCAGCCAATCCTAAGCCCGCAAAAACACAGAAGGTGGACGTCAGGAAGAGCATCCAGTCATTAATAGAATATGCCACAACAAATCATGCCGATGACAATCAGACAAAGACAGTGAGACTACGCTAGGGCATACCCCACCAGCGATACGTAGCGGTACCATGGCCTTCACGCTGTGAAAACCGGACGAGCGAGGCCAGTGAATATTAGAAATGCTATTCTAAACATCGGAATTTTAACAGAAAAAAACAGAGAGATAGCATACCTGATAAGGAGGAGCAAGGTGGGCATACTATGTTTGCAAGAAACACGTTGGACAGGGAAAAATCTAAAGGAAAGGCGAGAGATTTGGGAGAAGGTTACAAACTGTACTACGATGGCAGAGGAAAGCCAAGAAATGATGATGTGAGCATATGGCAGGGCAAGGTGGTAGCAACAGAGAGAACCTCTGACAGAATGATGACGATGAGATTCGTAACATCAGAAAAGACATTGAATGTAGTGTCAGCCTACGCCCCTCAGCAAGGATGTGAAGAGGAGGAGAAACAGAGGTTCTGGAATCAACAAGACAGAGTGACCAGAGACATCCTGGATACAGAAGAATTAGTGATAGCTGGAGACCTGAATGGTCATATGGAGGTGAACGATCAGAATGTTTCGCGAGATGGCATGGCGGAAAGATGCGTGGTGTGCGAAATGAAGAAGGGGAAACCATACTGGAATTTGCTAGAAGAAATAATCTTGCTGTTGTGAATACCTTATTCGCTGAGAGTGAGTCACAGATGTATACGTAGAAAGGTGGTAATGTCCAGACGGTGACTGACTATATCTTGATTCGTAGAGAACGCTTGATGGGAGTGAAGAACTGTGGAGTCATATCTGGTGAATCTGTCGATCTACAACATAGGCTACTGAAAATGGACATAGAAGTGATAAAGAAGAGGCCAAAGCAGAGGAAAAGACCTAAGAAGAGAAGGTGGTGGAAGATCAAAGGGGAGGAAGGAGACCAACTGAGGTGCAGGATCATAGAAATGTTGTTGGAAATGGAAGAGACCGGGACAGAGGTGACGTGGGAAAGAACTTACCCTAGAACTATAGAGGCAGCAAGTACAACACCTAGATGAGCGTTTGATCTAAGTAAGGAAAGGAGTGAGAATACAATACTTGATCTTTCTAACTTGCTTTATAACCGTATCGGTTTAAAATCAAACAAAGATTATCTTTTGTGGCAAGATTATTTAGAAAGAGGGTACTCAAATTAAAGGGTTAAGTTTTCTCACAATACTTGGATCAGCTTAAGCTTTCTATAACAATCTCTTTCCTTTAAAGGCAAAATGGTAGAAACGTGATAATACGGAAAGAGTTTTTGTATGAGATTTAAAGTTTAAGGTGAACCCAGTTGTTGATTTAACTGGTTTTTTTATCCCTCTTTCCTTTTCAGTTCCCATCACTGACTGGCATTATAGCTTGTATTCTTGTTAACCATTAGATAAGAGCTATGCCACATTTGATCGGTCAATACAACCATTTCAGGTGAAAAGTGTGTTTTTAATTAATCAAATGCCACTGACGGGGTTGATGAAGCAGAATCTCTAACACTGTAAAACGCTAGGAAAGCTATACCTAATCTTAAGCTAAATAAAGGTGTAAAAATATTCAAAAAACCTTTGCATCTGGTTCTTTCTTCCTTATTGCACGACATGCTGCATGTGAAGCTGTGCCAGCTCCTACAATGACATATGGCACATATTCCGGTATAGCCGGAAGCTTTGAAACTAAAAAAAACACAACAAAATTGGCATCAAAATCATATATAACTATTTAACTAGTTCTAATATACACAATTTTAAATGTGTATATACATAATATGTAGATATATAACGAGACAGAGAGGGAGAGAAAGGAGAAAGTAGAGAGAGAGACAGAGAGAGACAGACAGACAGACAGGGAGAGAGAGACAGACAGACAGACAGAGAGAGATAGAGAGACACAGAGAGAGACAGAGAGAGACAGAGAGAGAGAGAGACAGAGGGACTGAGAGAGAGACAGAGAGTGAGACAGAGAGGGACTCTTAAGATTTGTGGCGACGTCTAAGCATCTATACGATGCTCACTGTTCTTGTGGTTAGAGCATTTTTGTTGTTGTAAAAACGTACCTACCAATAAAATTACAAATGTATCAGGGATCGCAGTAGAAAATGTTTCTGTAAATAGTTTAGCACTATCAATATTATTAGTGTCACCGTTTATTGCTTATTTTATTTCTAGTATGTTTTTGTCTATCCATGTTTTGATATTCTAAATTTCTGTGTACCTACTTACTACTTTGCATCTGCTACATTGTTTGATAGGGAAAAGAGATTTGTACAAGCATACGTAAATACATATACGTATATACGTAAAAGTATGTTCATACGGCATTTGTCGGTATATTACTTAACCATTTTACCCCTAAAATCAACCTCAAAAAATCAACCTTGGCTTACATAACGAGCCCAAATTTTCACCTCTCCATTTTTGGTATTGAACAAAGCAAAGATGTCAATTTTCTAAAAGTCATTGCGATGTAATAAATAATACTTTAAATAGTTGTTTAAGAAGTGTTTAAATAGCTGGAGTGTATACTTATCGTAAATCATCGTAGATGTTCGGCTGGACAATCTCCCAAGATTAAGAATGTTCACTTAATCGGGTAAAAGAACTAAATATTTGTCATCTTTAACCAAAAACAGTTCAAATCAAACTCAACATGTACCTCTGCAAAACAAAGAAGAACATACCTTCTTTCATCCGGGGCACATTTTCATCCTGCATAATTGGTCTTGTAGACCCTGCTGCTGATTGTTCAATGTCGCCTTCACTTTTCACAGATAGGTCGTGCACTGTGGTATCTTCTTTGTCCTCTGCTTTAGTATGTAACTTCTTATTCTCTGGCACATCTGATGCTTTTTCTTCCTCCACTGCTATTTCACTTTCTAAAAGATCTGCCTCTTCAGATACCTTTTCAACTATGGCTACTGCAACCTCTGTTGTTTCTTCCCCTGTTCCTTCAACCATTTCTTGTAAATCTTTCTCTGCTGCAGTCTCTTCTACTTTGTCTACTTCACTCCTTTTTACATCCACGTGCTCTTCTTGCTCATTTTCCAAAGTAACATTTTCAACAGAAGTTGAAGTATTTTCAACTGATCCTGGCGATACATTTTCAACTGATCCTGGCGATACATTTTCAACTGATCCTGGCGATACATTGTCAACTGATCCTGGCGATACATTTTCAACTGATCCTGGCGATACACTTTCAACTGATCCTGGTGATATATTTTCACCTGCTTCTGCTGATACATTTTTGGCTGTTTCCTCTGACGGATTTTCAAGTGACTCTGACGATACATTTTTAACTGATTCAGAAGATACACTTTCACTTGATTCTGATGATGCATTTTCGACCGATTCTTCTGATTCATTTTCTATGACAACATATTCCTCTTTAACTATTTGATCTACTGATGGTTCTTTCTTGGCTGAGATATCGGTACTTGGAATTTCTTCGGATTTTCCTTTTTCACTTGGAGGTCCTTCTTCAATTTCAGTGAGGGTAGCTTCTTCAGTATCTGTTGCTGGTTCTACCATTACGTTTACATCTGGAGTTCGTGTCTATCAATAACAAAAAGAAGGAGTACAAATTATCAACTTCAGACAAGGAGAATCAAGCAGCCCTTAAGATCTTAAATGACTAGTAACAGGGACCTACGAAAATCCTTGAAATCTATAACGTCCTTTCCTTCCCTTATCTGAATCAGCAGGCCTCAATGATATAGGTCCATAAATATAAGCAAACTTGGCCACAAAAACGTGCCATTGGGAAAAGGTTTAAAGAAAAAATATTAAATCTGCAATGCTATAATATTTTTTTTTCATGTCTTCCCCTTTAATTACAAGATGTCCAATTCTCATAACATCAGGTTCTGACGAAACAGGCAGAAATAATACATTATAATAAGAACCAAGATACCGGATAAAAGATAATAAAATCAATTCCAAAAGAATAGAAGTGAAAGTAAGGCAATAATTTCGTTACAAAATTTGAGGTTAAAAACATTATACTAGCAATAACGAAAAATACTACACTAGCAGTAAAGAAAGTGACTTTTCACACAGTAATGTTGTATCTGCTTAAAATGTAAAAACCTTGACAGATTAATCCTGAAAAATGCCAATTATTTGTATACGTTATTACTCAAGAACTCCGAAAAATATTCTACTCCAGCACAATTTTCATGAAACCAATGGTACCTTAAACGTCAGGCAATTTTTACGTCTTTNTTCATCTGATCCTGGCGATACATCTTCATCTGCTCCTGTCGATACATTTTCAACTGATCCTGGCGATACATTGTCAACTGATCCTGGCGATACATTTTCAACTGATCCTGGCGATACACTTTCAACTGATCCTGGTGATATATTTTCACCTGCTTCTGCTGATACATTTTTGGCTGTTTCCTCTGACGGATTTTCAAGTGACTCTGACGATACATTTTTAACTGATTCAGAAGATACACTTTCACTTGATTCTTCTGATTCATTTTCTATGACAACATATTCCTCTTTAACTATTTGATCTACTGATGGTTCTTTCTTGGCTGAGATATCGGTACTTGGAATTTCTTCGGATTTTCCTTTTTCACTTGGAGGTCCTTCTTCAATTTCAGTGAGGGTAGCTTCTTCAGTATCTGTTGCTGGTTCTACCATTACGTTTACATCTGGAGTTCGTGTCTATCAATAACAAAAAGAAGGAGTACAAATTATCAACTTCAGACAAGGAGAATCAAGCAGCCCTTAAGATCTTAAATGACTAGTAACAGGGACCTACGAAAATCCTTGAAATCTATAACGTCCTTTCCTTCCCTTATCTGAATCAGCAGGCCTCAATGATATAGGTCCATAAATATAAGCAAACTTGGCCACAAAAACGTGCCATTGGGAAAAGGTTTAAAGAAAAAATATTAAATCTGCAATGCTATAATATTTTTTTTTCATGTCTTCCCCTTTAATTACAAGATGTCCAATTCTCATAACATCAGGTTCTGACGAAACAGGCAGAAATAATACATTATAATAAGAACCAAGATACCGGATAAAAGATAATAAAATCAATTCCAAAAGAATAGAAGTGAAAGTAAGGCAATAATTTCGTTACAAAATTTGAGGTTAAAAACATTATACTAGCAATAACGAAAAATACTACACTAGCAGTAAAGAAAGTGACTTTTCACACAGTAATGTTGTATCTGCTTAAAATGTAAAAACCTTGACAGATTAATCCTGAAAAATGCCAATTATTTGTATACGTTATTACTCAAGAACTCCGAAAAATATTCTACTCCAGCACAATTTTCATGAAACCAATGGTACCTTAAACGTCAGGCAATTTTTACGTCTTTTTAAATTCTCCTTCCAACCAAAAAAAATCTCTAAAAGTGTAATTAAAATATAATAATTTTTGCTTCAAAAAGTCCTTTTTAGTTTTTCTTTCAAGCTAACACACTTATACAACACCTTTCTTGTATTATCAGGTAAAGAGAGTAAAAGATAGATGTCAATAAATAATGATTTTTTTTACTACACTAGTGTCAAAAAAGTGACTGCGATAATTTCAAATCTGGCAATTCAAGAAAATTTATTCGTTTTTTTTCGGATTTGGGTCGCTTTTCTTGCCTCGATAACTTGACTGGAAATCTAATACGCATGTCAACACTGTCTCTTTTAACCGTCGTCCTTGAGGCTTCTGTTTTTGTAGCAGTCCATGTATTGAGATTGATGGTGACTAAATATTTGTTTATATGGGCAACAGGGCAATAAATGTAATACTTCATTCTTTGGTTCACAGTGCAGTGAGCTTGAACACGGATATTTCCAATTAAAAATCACATGGATTTAATACTTGCAGAACTATTTCAAAAATTTGATAATTGGCAACTCGCTATAATAGAAAAAAATTAATCAAGCTTTCACAACAGCACCTCTGTCTAAGAAGAACTGTCATGCAGAATAGTTTGTGTATGTTAAAAGGTTAATAGCCAGTAATTGTCATCTTAATTAAAGAAATCACCTACGGATTTCTCTTTTTCATGGCTGCACACAAATCATCAGGAATCCTTCAGTTGCAAAAATATTGTACGGTGGTGTAAACCATGTATTGCTGGTATTGATTTGTTGAATTTTGTCAATGTCTGTTTTTGTTGTCTTTTGCTTGTTCTTAATCTGTTTATTCCATGGTATGATTTCTTCTTTTCGTGTCATCAGTTTTACGCTTTTTGCTCTTTTTCGCTAAGTACTTTTTAATTGAGGTGCAGATATTTTCATCATCGCATTGCTTCAAAAATAGTACCAGGCATTCTGTTAAATTAATTTTTACTTCATTCTTTATTCGTACCTTTGTAGTGGAGGACGGAAGTATTCAAAAATCAAGAGGACCAGCCACAACTTCACATCAGATCCCACTTCATTTTGCAACATGTTTGCAATTGTCAACAAATCCCACAACCAACACTCCAACATTTAAGCATAAGTGTCAACAATCCCACAAAAGGTTCACAAATATTAACACTCCCACTTAAAATGTATCAACAAATAATCCCATTTAACATAAACATATTTGCATAGTAAGTGTCAACCAACACAGTCACATTCTGAACAATCATGGGCATGAGAATGATCCAGCCGAGGGCCCAAAAACAACTTAATCTAATTTTCTTGTTTCTGCTTTTGTTAGCCCCCATGTAGACATGTTGTATGTGAGAATAGGCTTCACGATTGCTTTGTAGAGTTTTAACTTCTTATTGATATGGACTTTCTTTCTGAGCCAAACGTTGTTTAATGTGTTCATCGCAGCTTTTGACAGTTGAATTCGTCTTTTCAAATCTTCACTATCTCCTAACAGACTTCCCAGTTTCTTTACGTCACGCCATTCTTCTTCATCTTTACATTTCCACGTTTCAC
>RDPX01000027.1:2200098-2229819 GCA_003991215.1 Morbakka virulenta
TTAGCTGGATGACTGCTATTCGTTCGTTCACTTTCCAGACTCGATAGACGTGATCAACCCACTTTTTGCTTATACAGAAACCAAGACCATACGAAGGTTCGATTGTTGGAAATACATACAGTCTATTCCTATTAACTTCTTCATCGATTCCATCCTTTATTTTGCATTCCTGCAAACACGCCACATCAACTTTGTATCTTTCTATGTCTATTCCAAGATCTTCTCTCTTTGTCTTATCGTTCATACCTCGTACGTTGAAAGTCGCCACGGAAAAACATGTCATAACGGTGTAACGAATTGATGTATAGTTTACGTTTGTTGTGTTGACGAAGACTTGCAGTGTTGTTTTGATGGCAAAAATATTTGGAGCCTTGTCAGAGGACTCCGCCCACCATCTTGCTTTTTTTTATTTCATTCTATTTACTCCTATTTCATTGTTACAGTTTTCGTAAACTGTAAAATGAACAATAAAACATATTTCATAGAAAACGTTAATTGTTTGCAGTTTGCATTTCATTTAGCTATCTCTGTTAAATCGTGCCTTATCTCCTAGCTTTACCAAACAATATGTTGAAATGACATTAAATATTGTTAACAAGGTTGTAGTATATTTTTTACATTTTACCGCCCCCATTCGTCAAGGAATTCATAAAAAAGGGTGTGGCATGCTAAGGGAGTGTTTACAAGGCTTTTTTTCTATTCCTCAATAAACCATCAGGGGGCTGCCGCTTCTTTTGTCCTAAAATCCCGTTCACTTAGTTCAGTTTTTTTGCTGTTTACCCCAACCCTTTGCTCTTCAACTTGTCGCGCTATGCATATATCTTCTGCTGTAGTTTTTCCGTACTTTTTGCTGTAATGACTAGCTCATCTACATATAGTACCTCTGCTGGTAAAATGGGCCTTGCTGCTACCTGAAGGCATTCCAATATAATGGCCAATAGCTACGGGCATAGGGCAGAACCCTGATAACGCGGCACTTTTAAAGCGAATGATTCCTTGCAGGCACCAGGGTACCAGTCAATGACTCAACAATTTGTGTACATGCTTTAAAGGAATAGTTCCAAATTTTCCGTGATATTCTCCTTCCTCAAACACCAATATATCACTTTCCCTGATATCAGGCTGTGTACATTTTATGGATCTATGAAACAGAAAAACGTTGCCTTATTGCCCTCAGGTGCATTTTTAACGGGTGACGCATTACAAAAATGGCTTCAGTTGTTCCTTTTCCTGGCTTAAATCGAAACACCATATCATCAGTCAAGATCTTCTCCCTTACGCTCTTAACCAATAGCGTCGCACACACCTCCAACCCGTGTTCTTGCAACTTGATTTTTTTTGTAGTTATTGCAATTCACTCCGTCACAATTTTCCTTACACATAGGCATCAGGGTGTTTTCCTGCACGTCCAGTTATTTTTCTCTCTTTTACAACTGATTGACCAACTTGGCTACCGCTTAATGCTCTCTACCTCTGGGACTTAAACTATTTTCAGGGTAATTTCCGATAGTCCTGTTGCTTTGCCATTTTGCATTTTCTTCACCCCTTCTTTAACTTCCTTTCTGCTTGTCCTTCTCTGGATCTGTCACCCTACCAACTTTGTCAAGTCCCTCACAGTCGTTTTCAGTATTCAACAGTTCCTGGTTGTATTCCCTACGTCTTTCTTTGATCTCTGCCCTATCTGCCGGAACTCCCCTTATTTGTCCATAACACGATACACACTTCTTGTCTCTCTTTTTGCGTTCTCTACTTTTTTGCAATCGTGAATATTTTCACTTGAAATTACGATTAGGTCTTGTTTTCGCGTTAGCTACAAAGCTCTTTTTTCATTTTGAGATTTTTGTTGGCCTGCACAATTTTTAAGGATTGGGTGTGGTTCATTTTTTCCAAGTGTCTTCCTTGCCCTTCATCGCACCCTGCACATAGTTTGACCACCACCAACTGTCCTACCACATTCCACGATAGCCTTCTACCTATGTATGCACTTTATGCTTGCCAACCTTTCCTCTCCAATCAAGATAATACGATTTCTGCCTTTTCTATCAGTCGATGAGCCTTTGAACCTCTGCCCTATATCCACCATTTAAAAATCCAGATTTTTTTACCACCCCATTCCCTTCCCAAAGCGCTGTCGTTCCCTTTTCCTCTTTAATCTCAAACCCATCACTACCAGTTGGAATTGCATTTGTACTTTCTCTGATATCATCTAACAGTCTTTTACTTTCCTTCTAAATCTTTTTCTGACTTGCATATTATGGATTCGGCTGCTTGGTTTGCCACTTTGGTATATTATTTCATTATTTCAAAACCATTCGACCTCGAAAAGAAAAGAAAGACACATTCAAAAGGTTCTCTTACCCAATGAATACCATACTAGGGATGTCCAGAGAGCATTAGAAAGTAAGTCTAACCATTAAAAAGTAAAAGAACATGTAAAAGAAATACCTCTACGTTATGTCAAGGACATCAGTGAGCAAATACGACGAGCTCAATGACAGCATAATATCAAGTGTTTATTTTTCACAATAGCCACACTTAGGGCGATACTCTCAAAGCTAATGAATCCAGTTCCATTTGAAGAAAGAAACAATACAGTTTACAGGCTACATTGTAAGGACTGTCCTGTTCTCTTAATTAAAGAATCAAAACACTCCTTCGGTGAAAGAAAAAAATAACAAAATGGACGCTGTTCAAAAAGGTGACACCAAGAGTCATGAAATAGCGGAGCAATGCTGCAAAAAAGATCACAGTTTTGACTAGCCAAATAAACAGATTCTGGACGGAGAGATAAATACTACAACAAGAAAAATAAAATAAACCTCCCATTCCCTACAGCACAACAATCACATCAACAGCACATCTTACACTCTTCGAGAAGTATGGCTTCCAGCATTACAGAAAAGAAACACAACAAACACAAGATAGATATGGGGCCACTGCTCATAACAATTTTATCCCTGTCACTAAGCACGCCCGCACTACCAAAACAAAATAGGTGTACCTATTTACTTTAGTAACCTGAAGATGGAAGAAGTATCTCTTAAAATGGAGCTCAGAAAACGTTTACAACTTACAACACAATAAAAAACTTAAATCAGTGGCTTCCACTGAGTCCATGAAATCAAGAATTCTTAAAATGTCATTTTATGCTTAACTGCCTTTGAAAAAAATGTGTTGGTTACAAAAAGATCGTGTGTTTCTCCAGCCTCTAGTATCATGCAACATTTTGCATTCTAATTACAATTACTACCCTCATCATTGAACTTCTCAAATCCTGTCCCATATCAGTTAATGTCTGCTCCAATGACCAGTCATTCTGCATTCGGGAATCCCCTACTGATACGTGTGAGACTGGCGCCAATTTTATCGTCGCTGCGCCCACCTTGTGGGGCATAAGAATTCTAATGTTGCTATTGTTCCACCTGAAATTCGAATACTTATCAATATTATATTTGTTTTGAATTCTGCACTGGCAATGACAATGTATCCTTTTCCTAAATATTTGGTTCCGCCCCGTTTCTACCTTGTCTCCATAAAACATTGATATCTGCTTTTCGTTGGTTTAATAGATCGACTAGTTCCCTTCACTTTCCAGTCTAACCACGTACATTTCACATTCCTAGAGTATACGTCCCTCAGCTTCTCTAGCCTCTTCAACTTTAGTCTGGCTCTTTGGTTTGGGGACCGACATGTGCATTTCCTCGGGGTAATTCCGCCACCTCATTGTATTACTGATGGTGCTTTATTTAATATATCTCCCCTTTTTTAACCGAGTAGGCACGCCCCGATTTTGACAGTTAGCGGCGACATGCCCAACTTTTGATGTCGACAACATACCTCACAAGGCAGTGAGTTAGACTTCTGTGAGTGGCAAAGTGTTATACACACCGCATCTAATAAGGGATCTACTCCGCCGATGCCAGCTTTTGGACTGTCACACTCTAGACATAGCCTACTTTAGCCATAATCCTAAAAGAAACCATTTCTTAGGGTGAATCATTGCAGGCTTAGATTGGCCTGCCTGTTAAGTGGCTCTCAGACAAGTTATTGCGTTTTCATTTTTCGCCCTCTGAAGGCTTGTCTTCCTTGCATTATACAAGAATAACAGAGATCATGGTCTACCAATTTATTTCAGGCAAAAGCCTTTCTCTATTAAACTTCACTCTGTGACCAAGTTATCACCTATTAGAACACCATAGAAGAAAAAGTCATTGAAAATTGCATCATAGTTCTCTTGCTTTGTGCGGAATCGGTCTATTTTGACATAAGCTTATCTGACAGCCTTGCTATTAAACTCTCAAGACGAAATACCATGAGATTAAACAAAGGAATCCTCACTTCAACACCGGTTGAATACAGTGGAAACTTTTAAGATACGAAATGAATCAACTATACCAGGTGGTGTATAATTGGGAGTTTAAAATGTCTTAATACTTTATGTCGATGAATAGCGAAAAATCAACTCACGTGCCACACAGTCTTAAATACGACGGATGTGTGTGCCTTGATTCTAAAGCAAAGAGTCCTTTATATAATGCTGTATATCAAAGACTTTTAAAGATTTATCGTGATTGAGAAAAACAACATTCTTTGCTGGGCAAATCTACTATTGGGAGATTATTCGGAGAAAGACGAGCACTATATTTTGCTTCCCTCGTAAAATAATTTCATATATGACCATATACTAAAATTCTATCATGTTTACGCAAACTGTTAAAATTATGTATGTACAACTGAATTTTTCTTTTCTTGTTGATTGTAGTAAAAATTCTACGTAAAGAGGGTACATTTTCTTCTCGCCGAAGAAAAAGTATTTTTAAGAGTGCTTCCCTATTTGAAATTGAAAATAAATATAGTCAAAGCCCAAAGGTATCTAGTCACAAGACGACCAGTCAAGTCACATACAATGAAAATACAGTTTCTAAAGTAATAGTCAGATTTGTAGTGAAATCAATATCACAAATTAAGCCTTCGTTTTGTCAGATTGACAGTTTGCATCACAAATTCAATCTACAATAAAATCACATGTCCACGCTGCAATGCGTACTATGTCGGCCTACTAGCCGCCATCTCCAAACCCGCATCAAAGAACATTGTACCATAACAGGTCCAGTCAAGTGACACTTAGCAAGTTGTACTAGTACACTGTGGAATGAAGACATAGAAATCCTGAAATCAACATTATGGACCTATGCCATTTTTTTTTCTCTCATTGTGGTCATATAATTGAGTAGTTGTATTCTTTATATGTTTGAGATTGGTCTGATGGTGTGTGAAATACACGAAAATATTTACTGAATTGTTGGTTTCTTAACTTCACATTCTACAATGCCCTTCTTTCTCTTCTTATTACCTATTGACTTGCATCCTCATATCATGGTCACACGTAGGTAATCATTCGTCTGCTGTTTGCGCCTATGCTTCCTTAATCAGCCATCACCATCTATTCATCTGTCCGTATTAAAGACCTCTCCCTTATCTCTTGCTTCAGTATAAGCAAAATAATCTAATTAAGCACCTTTAATTTTGTATTAAAAAGTGTACGCATTTCTAAGATTTTCAGTTAATAAAATTAGACCAAAACTTAACACTGTCTTTTCCTCCTTCTGTCCTTTCAGTACTTACAGATCAGTACTTGCGCCAATACCACCTATTATGATTCTTCATCAAGTTGCAAGTAAGATACCTTTCTATTACATCACATTGTCACCATTGACTTACGTATATTTAAAAAAATTGTTGGTGGATACAATTTCGATGGACGTTTTGCTTTCGAGGTTTTATGTATTCGTGATGGCTCTGCTTTCTCGAGGCTTCCTTTCCAAAGAACTTTTCAACGACAAATTCCTTGCAAACTGGAAGAATGTCGTTGAATTGATGGGCATCTGTGAGGGTTACAGCGAATTGTAACAAGTGTTTTTGGAGAAAGAACAAATCACATACACGTCTCATGATCCTCAAATTGCGCTGATTCAAGGTATTGAACAAGGAGTCAAAAGTGAAATTCACAACTGAGTAAATGCTTCAAGATTTGTATTCTTAATGATGGGTGCCAAGTGCCTTAAGCAACACTGACAAGGGTGTTGTTTCATTTAGATTATTCTGTACGGAAATATGAAGAAAAATTGCTTGGCTTGATAGCTGCTACTGATGACCAAATTGCTAATAGACGTATTGAAATAATGATCAAAATAATATGGAACTGCAAATTTAATCACCAGACAGATACAGCTAACTGATTTGACAAACCTATGATGTCAAAGGAACAATACGTTGGGAGCTCAATGACGTAAAAAAGTGAGCCTGGTATCAACTTCAATTTTCTTGTAGAACTACGATAATCACATTACAGGTTATTAATTTGTCCACCCTAATCACCATTAAAATGTCCAGATGTGGCTACATTCATTACAATACTAGAAAAATCCATAACTTTCGTCAGAAGCAGTCCCATACGACTGTGATATCTCGGGTATAATCTGTAAAAATCAACAAGTCTGATCCAAACCCTGTAGGATGACAGAGGGGAGGGAGGAAAGGAAGAACGCAATGAGCTTTCATGACAGTTTAATGTAATTTCAACATCAAGTAAGGCAGGCGTAAATACTTTCCAGCTGAATGTTGACCGCTCATTGGCTCTGTAAAATCATCGTTTGACCAGTCTAACTATCTTCTCGAACTGACCTCCCCACCATGGTGAGCAGCCGACATTAAACTTCCACTTGATTTGTTCCCTGATGAGGACGTGGTGCAATTGTTCCTTCTTCATTAAATCTCTCGTCCATTTGACAGCACAACCAAATGTAAAAATGTTATCAGAATATTTCTTCTGTGGCTTTCCACATCTGGCAGTCATTCGATCAGGACTGATCATGAATTCGTCGAGGGTTTTGTCCGACACCAAATCCAGATACACTAAGACTCAAGCTATAAACTAGAATGTCCGCCTTTCCTTCTTTGTTTCCTTTTTTTCTTTAAGTAAATAGCCTACACAATAACGTCTTGCTACTTCGAATGGACAGTAGCACTCATTTCTGTCACCTGAAGGATTTCCTATACATGAAACTTGAAATACCATGACTTTAACCGTTTACATCCATAACATAATTGTATAACACTAAGTCCATGAAATGTCTTGACGTCCAACAGCCCAACTTCCCTATACTTAAAAGATATGTCATACTTACATTTGCTTTTATCTCTATACTGATTTGTATTACCACACTGATCACAATTCCTTCCTGTTTGCTATCGATAGTGACATGGTTTCATTTCTTTGGCATTGTTGTGACTTTACAAAATGTTCAAAGTAAATGTCACCTGGAGGATTTCCATGCATGAAGCTTGAAATACCATGGCTTCATCTGTTTGCATACATGGCGTGATCGCACAACATTCTTTAATTGCTGCCAGAGTTGTGGTATCCTATAATGCGATCTCACATCTGTCATGGTATAGCCCATTCCACCATGCATCGTTTGTAAATGGGCATCAGCAGTTATTTTCTCCGTAAGAAACGGAGGCAGGTATATAGAGTTGTCACTGTATTTTCTCCAAGCAGATATAGACTCCACCTTGACACTGTTGTAGATTGAGCTGTTGGAATCCTTTCCAAATGTTTTAAATATTTTTTACGTATTGCCATGTGCTCGCTGAGTCCTTTTGACCCAAAACAGCTTTGGTTTCTCGATTTTATCAGTGGACAGAGCACCTCGGTGCCGATTGTCCTTTTCTTGACGGCTGTTGTTAATGAACCTTGCAATACATGATGTCACTCGTATTGTCTTCCAGTATAAATGCTTCTCGAGAATACTCTCGAAATCGTTTTCCACTGTTACTGCAGTTGCTAAAATGTTCTTCTATTTTTTTCCTTCTGGTTCTGTTTCTTCACTAGGTGCTGTCACAATCTCTTCAGGCCATTCATCACAAGTTGACAACAATTTAGAACAAATCCACAAAAAATCAACGAGCTTGTCTGCTGTCCATCCACGGGTGACGATGTCTACAGGGTTTTCTGTGCTGCTAATATAACGCCAGGAAACGTCTTGCTTTAAACGAATTTTGTCAACACGATTCTTGACAAACCGTTTATACCGCCCACCTACTTGAATCCAGGGCAAAGTGGCGGTGGTGTCTGACAATCCTACTCGATCAACAGAAAATCGCTTCAGTACTATGACTGTATTATGCAATGTATTTGAAGCCATATGGGATATAACTAATATGAGGCGTAGAATTGGTAATCCTCTCTTTGACAACCAGGAATTTGATCCGACTAACTCTTGGCTGGTTCTGAGATCCTGGTATACGACTGCATATGTAGTAAAACAGCTTTCTTGGCTAGCATTGCCAAATCAGTGAAGATGCGGCAGATGGGAGCTTTGTAGGCAGGCACTGCTCTTGGAATCTCAACGTCAAACCAAAGCTTCTGTTTCCACCTCACCGATTTCAATCTACGTACTTGGGCATTATACTAAAGCTTAAGTTTACATATCTCTGAATATAATCTTGCACACAAGAGTACAGGTCAGATCAGTTTAAGGGGGTCCTGTTGGATTGTAGAAAGGGGAGAAATACTCGGTTTGTTAATTCTGTATCCTTATTCGTGATGTTGACTGACAACTGATCACTTTTTTTATTCCACTCTGACTGAATGTAGTTGTGTTATTTGCTTTAACATTCATCTCTTGTTTTGCATATGTCAGTTTTTCTGATGCCGAGTCACTGTTTGCGAATGTTGGCTCGTTGGAGTAACATTTATGTATCTCAAATTTTATGCAGACACACCTCACTGGTACCCACTGTTTGGGAGCCTAATGATTTTACTTTGTTGTGGGGTCTCTAACACAAATTCATAGAGGTAACAAATCTTTTCGTTTTTGCTCATCAACTTAATGAATGATAGCGAATATTTTTAATATGGGGAAGTCACGTGACTTTATCTGATCCTTTGCCAAATATGGAAATATTACTTTTCTGGAGAAATAATTGACTTTTTGCGTATATTTTCAACAATAACGATAGGATGAGGTATGGAAAAGAAAAGGGGCTAAAAACAAAGTAGATCCTTGTTGGTCTGGCATAATGCCATTGTTATAACATATAAATATTATCACTTTTATTATGGGGTGTGACTTTGGCAGTGGCTTTCGTGTTAGGGATTTGATTATAACAACAAAACAACATGGTTCCAGAATATATCTTTTTTATTTCAGTGTCTATCAATATCTCGTTTGTTATACGATATTTTCGCTTTTTTCCAGTTTTTGTCTAATTGCCTAAAACCCCTTGTATTGGTTATAAACTATTGTCATTTCATTTCCTGATCGAATCCAAGTTATTGAATCAGCTCTTGAATCAGCACTTTTGGAGTTTTACAATTAATTTTATCTAGTCAAGATTAAGTAGTTCATTCTTATGGAATTTATGATCATGTTTGTCTACTGATTATGTTGTTTTCTCCACTGTTTTTTACCAACAGTTACAGAGAGCGTAAATTGTATAATAAGCTACACTTCAGAAGATGTCAACTGGATTAAAATCATACAATGGCCAGAAGTCAACTGGTTGCAAATTTTAAGTGTTAATGTGATTAGAAAAGAAATTGGTGTATCTAATCATCAAAGGGAGCAATGTAACTGCACCAAAGTTATTGCCCCAAAGTTATTGCCCCTTATATATATATATATATATATATATATATATATATATGGAACTCACCTTGAACTGCACAAATATGATCATTCTTTCTCCGAGGAAGAGAAAAACTTCTTCTACACAGTTGCCAGTATCAAAATTAAAATCAAGAAGTTAGCAGAAGACAGAAATTAACAAAACAGGATAATTGATGGAGTTAATGATTGCAAAAAATGGGCAGCAGAAGCAAATATTAAGCAGAGTGCCGAAGTAAAGGATGAAAAACTTATTTTGTGAAATTAAAGATGTGTTCAAGTACCACAAATTTTGTTATCGAGTATTTACAAGAAAGAAAGCTACTGAAAAAAAAATGGCCATGGGTTCATATGGGGATTTTTGATACAGTCATTGATTGTGTAAGAGACAAAGTTATTGGCCACAACCAAACAATGTCTATGCTTACACTGTATGAAATGTATGACATCAAATAAGACACAAAGTATTGAAGTACGTTAAAATCGAAAACAAGATCAGAATTTCAAGGGAAGCTATTATTTTCTATTACTGATGGCAAAACTTCTGAATAAAAAGGGATTCACCTCATCACACATTAGTGAAAACCAATGATCATGTAATCAAGCAAGCTGCTGAATTGTTAAAAAAAGATATTTTTGGGCATTCAAAGTACCTTTGAAGAGTTGCATGGCCACCATACGTCAAGGAAATTCCTTCAGAGCTAAGAAAACCACCTTCAGTTGTTATGTTTTAAAAAGGGCTTTTGAAAAGCACAAATTACACAGAAAATTCAAATATGAAACGTTTACTACAATCATGAGTCCAATTTGGTTGGTGATGCAGCAAGAAAAAATGGTTTTTGCAGCCAAAGCTTTTTACTTGGACTGGGAGTACACCATATTATAGGCCAAAAATTGCCTGTTTGTATTCTCTTAGTTCTTAATCATTTAGGCACTGTTAGAGACAGTCCATGCCAAGATCATACATACACCTTCAGAAATAACTGGTACACTGCCCCTTAAACAAAAGTGAAGGAGATGGCACTGACTAATGACTTTTAATCTAAATCTTAAACAATAACAAACAAAATTAAGAGTGCCTACCTATTTGTTAATAAGGCATTAAAACTTTATAAACTTACTGCCTTGGTATCAATCTTCACAGACATATCACTAGTAGCCTTTTTCCATTTCTCACCACCAAATGTTGTGTTTAATCCTCCACCAAGGAAACCCTGCAATAAAAAGTTTACTTAACCATCATCAAGTAGTAAAAAATACTACATTTTTTATTTATCACAAAATATAGCAGGACTAAAAAAATTTAAAAGTATACCCTGCTGACAAGAAGCAATAATCGACTATGCTTTTAATAACAATTTCTTGTAAAAAAAACACAAAACAAAAAAGGAGTTTTAAACATAAGTATCGCCCCATGTAATGGATAGGGGAGTTAAGATTGAAACCAAAGTCAGAATTGGAAATTTGTTTTAACATTTCCACAGCCCATTGCTTAACTCTAAGTTACAAGTGCCCTGAAAATCAGTAACCAGTGTAAAAAGGTAAAATCACAAGAAATGGTATTCCATAGCTAGCAAACTGTGACAAGGCCCTCAACACACTTTGCAAAGTGCTCCAAAAATATCTAATAGAAATAGAATGGTCAATTTATCTGCAGTGCATAGCTATCATAGGATTTTTTTAAAAAATGGAGAAAGTAAAGCAACATTTAAAATCTTAAAATAGTATATAAAGAATAGATTTAGCAAATAATATTTTAAAAACTTCAAACACAACTTTTAAGAACGACAATTCCAAATTAAACAAAATTAAATATTGATTCCAATGAAAACAAATGTAGGTAATTGGAATCTTTGGAAAACTGTCAAAAAAGGTGAGTGAAAAGTTAACACAACAGTAAGCTGGGGTACTAATGTAGTGGAGCTTGAAAACGTCAAAAAAGTGAATCATGAGTGGATGGTAAATGAAAGGAGGAAAAGTCATTAGACCAGCTAGCTTTACAATTTCCCATGAACTTGTCAATGAAGTACTATGGTTAGTCAATTTTTGTTATGATGTATCACAGTCTCAGCTGCATGTTTGCTCTTTTAAATAAACCTTGGTGACATATTCTAGAGTTTAAATAGGTCACTGTAATAGCCAGGTCAAGAGTCAGTCAGAAGGTTTAATCTATATCAAATCTAAGTAATATATCTTAAAGCTCCTACATTGTTTTCTCTAGTATTGAGTTTTTATTCCTGTTCTTTATGTGATCAGCATGGAGGCTGATGCCATGTTTGATCAGGATATTATTGTTGACAAGTGTCTAGGATCACATTGAACAACACCAGAAGGGCCAGAATGAGGTAATATTCTAACACATATCATATCAGAGCATTGCAGATTGATACATAGTCTTCTTCTTGAATGAAGATTGCATTAGTGAAAGTGGTAACGTTTTTCTGATGACAGGGTACATTGTAGATAAAGGAATACTTATTCTGCAACAAAAGTAATGGAAACAGCAGTGGGAGGATAACTGGTAAGTACAGAAAGATGGGCTTTTGTCAGCTTTTGTATTAACATGAAGTTGTCAGAGTTGTTGTGCAAGATTGTTAATGCAGTGTCTAGATCTGGTGCACAGAAGAAAAAAGTGAAGTGCTGTTTTAATGGGCACTGTGTAGGGTGATAATGACCAATATGGAATAAAGTTAATGGACCTTCAAGGTCATGATGAGCAATGATGATGACTGTCTCCTGTAAATGAGAATAGCCTAGGTCTGGAGTGAAGCAAGTCCCTTGTGATACATGACCGAAGAAAGCATTTTATGTCATGGATATTGGTGAACTCCAGATGGTTCTAGAAAATTTTTGACTAAAAGGGGAAAATCTTGCTTTTTTATGAGAAAAAAAACATGATAAAATGAGCTACACTAAACAACAAATTAAGCTCATGGTAAAACATTTGATTACTGAATCCATTTTTAGCATTGGTAGCCCTGTTTTTAAACAAATGAATGGTATTCCAATGACAATAGATCCTCCCCCTTTCTGGGCAAACCTCTATCTATACCACTATGACAGTTCTTTCATCACAAAACTGTTACATACCAAATGCCACTGTGGATTCAAATTCATGCATACCTTTAGATTCACTGATGATGCTTGTTGTATCAATCACTACAATGAATTCAAAATTAGTAATTGCAAAATACACCTGCCAGAACTACACCTTAAATGTGAACACGAAGGTACATATGCAACATTCCTTGAATTGGATATTGCAATTAAAGATGGGATTTTCATGCATAAACTATTGGATGAGAAAGACAGCTTTCCTTTTTACATCATTAGGATGCCTGATCTTTCTGGAAATATTCCAGAATGTTTTTTCTATGGTTCTATATGATCTGACCTTCTACAGTATAATGACTTTATTCTTAAGAGTCAAGAACTTATTGTAAGGATAATAAAACAAGGTGCATCTTGCCCCAAGATTCTGAAAAAATCCATAAAGATGCATGAAAAACATAGTGATGCATTTACCTCTTTCAACAAGAGAATAACTATTCTTAAGCATGAGTTGACAAAACATCTCTAACATTTTTCCATTCTCACCTTACCCTCTTGGTATGTTTCTTTTTTTTTCCTTTTCTTTCATTCTTTCTTTCTTTTCCCTGCAGATTGTGTTTTTTCTACTGTATTTTTCTACTTCTTTCTACTCTGTCAATTTCCACTTTTCTATTTCATTCTTTCTTTCTTTTCCCTGCAGATTGTGTTTTTTCTACTGTATCTTTCTACTTCTTTCTACTCTGTCAATTTCCTCTTTTCTATTTCATTCTTTCAAACCTGTCTCAGTAGATATAGCTCTCTACTTCTATTACTTATTCATTTCAGTCTTTACTTCTTTCATGGAGGTGGCAACTGATCAGTGTTGCTTGGCAGCCATGTCTGGATATCCATTTCGATTTTAAATGCCCAAAATGGTTGACATGGTCATCAACTGATGATGCATGACTGTAGTATTAACCATCAGACCAATCTACCTTTCTCTTATTCATCAACAAAAACTACCATATTACATTTTTCATCACTCTTTTCACCATATTTTTAGTCATTTCTATCCTTCATCCATCATCTCTCTTCATTCATCATCATCATCATATACTATTTTCTTCATTCAATTTGTGAATAATTCATTTTTATGTTTCTTGTTGTGTTGCCTTCCTTGTTATGCTGTGGATTGTCCATGTATATATTGTCCCATTATTGTCATATAATCAGCCAGTTCCATCTTTGGCTAAAGTATTCATGTACATTTGTAAGAAACACCGACCAATGGTGAGGAATGATTAAAGGATGCACAAGTGACAGATCAAAGCAACCTTCTGTATGTCTTTGAGCTGATCCATACTTAAGACTAACTGCATTTATTTATTTATTCATTTATTTATTTCTTATAAAGGATGGCCACATTCAGTTTACAAGTAACTGTTCTGTGAAAATGACATATAGTAAATACCCTATTAAAATAACAATTTAAAAGTTGTACTTGAATAAAGTTAGGCTAAAAAGTTCAAAAACTAAGAAAAATGACTTGCATAATCACCTAAAATTGTTAAAAGATTGACATTTCCCTATTTGTAAGGGTAGTATGTTGAATAAACTAGTGCTCATGCTATAAAACCCAGTTCTCATTAATTCTAGTTTCACAGGTAAATGGGCAATTCTGTGACTCCTAATTCTCATTACATTTTGATTGTTTATTCATAGTGACGTATTTAGAGAAACCGTCACCTATTTCATTGACTAACATTTCTTCACCAGCAAACATAAATATTTTTTGTTCCAATTTTGATCCTGATTTATGGAACAAATTTGGGGTGATCTTTCAGGCATGATTATCTAAAGACTCAAGTTTTGACAACTGCATGCAAATTATTTTTAAGATCACTGGTTTATTCAAAATTAAATGATATTCTGGATTGAACGATTTTGGTGTCAATTTTGATAAGTGTCAAGTGTGCTGGTTTGAAAATATTTAGCAAGTACAATTTATTACAAGCTGACTTGTAGATCTTTTTGAATTTGTCAGACATGGTAAGGGGCTGGTTCAGTGGGGTACCAAGGTATTTGTGTAAGGTTGTTGATGAAATTTTGGTCCCATTGTAAAGAATATTTAGATTCCTTAATATCTTCATACACTCCACCCAATCCATCCAACAAAGAGATTGAAAAACTCCAAACAGATTTAGTATGTGATACAATCAGCTCGGACCCTCTACAGGATAAGGTTAAAAGCTTATTTAAGAGAAACCTACAAATACATAAGAAGTTATTACAAAATGGATTACATTGAATTCTTCACAATACCTTATATCCATACAAATGATCGTTTTAAAAAACTGTTTCAACTCTATACACACAGACATCAGAAAAAGTTATTACTTAAATGAGTGATAGCTGTATGAAACAAGTTACCCCAGAGACTATAGCCAGTAAAACATTGGAAACTTGCAAACGGAAAATGATGCTGAAATTCTTGGATATTGGATTTTGTAATTGCCCTTTGGGTGCTTTTGATGATTAAAAAAGAATTACAAAATCATGAATTTCAATATCACAACGGCCCAACTTACTCATTTTGCACACTGATGGTAATAATTTATGTACTCTCCACAGGCATTGTATGATATCATGAAATTATTAATTGCAATTTTTTGTTTTTCACCTTCTGTATAATGCTCTGCCATATGCAATGAGAACATTTCCTATAAATATAACTATTAACACAGATTATGGTTAGGATAAAGCTGGTTGCCTTATTTGTTTTAGAGTGGCGTGAAAATTGACGTCTATTTAAGAGGAGGCACTATGTAAAAAATAGTATTAAAATATTATAATAATTAATATCAAACAAATAAAGTAATACAATATTTAAATGTTTTTAAAGCAGACAGACACTACTGTGTTCCGTGACTGTTACCGACACTCGAATATGTTTTCCTCATGTTTCCGGTCAAATTTAGAATTTGGACCCCGTGCGATGCGTAAAGGAATTAAGGCAATCAGAAATCCTGATTTGGAAAAATAAATGAGCTCAGTGATCCAGTACGCAAATAATCAGCAGCATTCATATAATAACCAAAGGCTCACTTACTATTCACGGGTGTACTAATTAGAAATAATCAACAGATGAAGTGACAAACACTGAAACAGCAAATAATACGTCATTACACATAGCTGCAACACTGACTGCATGTGTAACTGAATAAAACACAAACTTACGTAAGCGATTGCTGCTCCAAAAGCACCAAGTCCGATCAGCATCAACGTGTTTCCATCGGTATCTGCTTTTCTCCCTCCTGAGTAACAACGATAAGATATCCTGGGTATCACTGGATACAGGTTTGAGCTGCGGTAACTTCCCGTTCGAATGGAAACACCACTGGTTTCATTGCAGTAACCATAACTCAACTTTCTGATTCTTGTCCCTGGTTTTAAAAGTCTTCTTGAAATCCTGCAGTAACTATTTGTTGCAAAATGTTTGGTTATTTCTCTGCTACGCTGAATCTGTATTATTGCACTGCTATGTAAAATGCAAGTATTGGCCCCACTAATCCGTGGAGTAAACCTTGCAGCAAATGTGGTCGTGAAGTTGAACCCACGGGTTGCATACGACATGGTAAAAACAAATCAGTGCAAAGATCAAATGTCAAGTAAAGTAACACAGAACAACAAGGAAGAACCAAAATTTGATCTGCACAACCTCTCACAATAAACAATGATTTTCACGTGAGCCAGATTTCAATGGCGCATTTATGAAATTGCCTCGTTGTTAATTACATTCGGAGAGTGCATGTGAGTGAAGGGGGCGTCGCCATTTCATCTGAAACTCCGCCCACAAAGGAGGTATCAGTACGCCCCACACTTTCAGCGGGCTTTTGCCGTTCTTCAAAAGTATGTTTTCTTGATCTCTATTAGCTTTAGTGCTTTAGTAACCTCATTGTCATGTTCAGTTCAGTAGGTAGCTAAACTCTTACTCCTTTGAAACTCAGCAGAAACGAACTTATTTCCAAATTTATGTCAAGCTCGCCAGCTGTGTGTCAAGAACCATAGTCACCATCCACGTCGGAAAACACCATAGCAAAACGAACTATCCCGTTACTACAACCAAAATGAGGTTCAGTTTCTTGTTTGCTTTGAATAGGGATGGGTAGATAATGTACTTTTTTACAAATTCGTTTTGTAAACAGTTATTTTCTTGGGAGAGTTTAGTCAATGTTGACAAATTTGTTTACATAGTTGACCACAAATTTGTTTTCGCCAAGCCATTGTCAACATGATAGTGAAAAATATCGGGATTTCTTTTACAAAAAGCTCATGTATTCTGATTACTCTACCACCCAACGTATCATTTCGGGGGGTTGGGGGATCGACAAATGCAATAAACAAATAAATTTTAAAGAATTTAGCATAGTTAGGAAGACTGAAAAATTTGTCACGCATCAAATAAAATGAATGACTACTAAATAACAAAGCAATTAAACTAAAACATAATTTTTATTATGTTTAAACTTTGTTATTTTTTTTCAAATTCATATAATCACATTGACATGTCCCAAAATTTTACTCAGGAGTCCTTCTTAATCATTGTTCATATTAATTTCAGTTTTAGTGCAGTTTTGATTGCGTTTCTCAGTTCAATGACAATGACCTTTTGCATTGCGTATTTGTCCTTTGTCAACTTGATACGGCGACGCAGACAAACGTCAGGGGCTATAATCGGTAACTGATAACTGATATCCGCCTAAATTTCCAATCCTACCAATTTTTCAAGGATCTCCGTACTTCCTGGAGTTACTGGCCCTCAATGAATTTCCAAGATGTTCAATATCTTTATGAGGCTCCTTTCTTTGAGTTGTTCCTTGTTCGTCACAAATGTTCTAGGCACTGTCTTGACAGTTTCTATGAAATTCTTCTCCAATATTCTCGTTTCCTTCACTTCAGCTGAATTCCTACCCAACTTCCAGCGCTTACTTTGATTGGTCGTGGGGCAGTTGGTCGAAGCTAGTAGCCACAAGGAGGCCATTGGTTGCAACAATTTTCTTTCTTGAAAGTTTCTGTTTCTTAAGTGATCCACCATTTATGTTCAGTCGATTATTCAGTTTCACAAATTCAGATTCACATCCCAGATTGGTCAAGGGTGCGAACCAAAGCTTACTCCAAGCATCCTCAATATCGATTTCAATTTAAAAAGAGTCCATTTCAGATAACTGTCTTTCTGGAGCCTCGATCGTTTCCGCCAATTTGCTGGATAAAAACGATTTTACCCAGGATGTAATGTCTTTTTTCCACTATTGCAAATCGTTCTGCAGGGATTTTAGTCGCCAGGAAACCTCAGCTTTATTTCAGGATCATTCAATACTATGTACCATTTCACGAGCATTGATACACAGTAAATTCATTATTGATAACATGACCAATTATCCAAGGTCTGCTTAGAGTTCTGAGCACATTTTGAACCAGTTGTTTTGTATGCAGGTAGATGCAGACTATAGCAGTTTTTCTGAATTCATGTTCACCACTGAATCAAAGAACCTTATTATAGAACCACTTTTATTTAAATACGGGCAGGCTATTTCAGCAATTCTACCAAATCGGTTTGCCACAAAATCTTAAAATAGTGAACAATCAACCATTGTTCATGCTCGTTGTAGAGTGACACAGAATGTGAGACATGGTTTGCCGACAGTGTCTTCGCAATGGCAATTTATCAGAATGTATAGATGCTTGAGCTAGGGCAACTTAACGCCTTCTCACTAACTGACAGGCGTACAAATTATTGAAACAAAATATTTTGTTCAAAATGTCGGAATTCTTTGTCACAAGCGTGGTCTGCATGAAGTATCAAGTGTGCACAGCATTTGATTATCCGTTATATCTCAAAGCTCAGGTCTTGGAGCAATGTCTAACAACACCGTCCTATTTGACATTCTCAAGTCAATAGCTTCTTTATTCCTCTTCGATTAAAGAAGCCGACAGAAGTGACAAGCATTTAATAGAGCCCGTTGTTAACACTTTCTGTCCGCTCTCAGGACCTTCGATGGTGCAATGGTTGGCCTTTAAGGCATGTGATCTGTGACCAACAGCTTCCGTGGTGTTCTCCAGACCAACTGTTACGATTGAAGTGTCATTGTACAACATGTATTCAGCTGCAATTCCCAGGTTCAGATAAGATACATCTTGTAAATACTGGTCTACAGACATCGAACAAGGAAACGCATCAGATAGTCCTTTGGTTTGCCTTTCCCTGGAGTTACCTCTCGTATCACCAGCATTATCTTGGCTGGAATCGCCTTTCATATCCAGGTCACTCGTTTTCTTCAAAAGTCTAATAAAAAATGATATTATCAGTATTGATAATAACCACAAATAGCTCAAATCTGCTATTATTATAACTTATCGCTAATATTTTAACGACACACTTGTAACAAATCTTACTCCAGCAAATAAAAGAAATCATTAAGCAAAAAATCTCACCTTCAATTTATGTTAACCTTAAGTGTTAATCGTCTCTTGCAAAAGTGATTTCCCTTTGCGGAGTTTGACAAGTAAAACTCACAAGTAAAAATTTGATAAGTATATACAATGAATTGTTATTACATAACAAGCAAATTCCGTCCTGACTGGGCATTCGAGAAGATGAAAAAACAACAGTCACAATGTCTTTAAGTTTCTGATATAGTTCGCAAACAGGTATTTAATTTCCATGCGTATATTCGTGGAAAAGTTGGAGACGATGATTCGATGAGATACGTAGGCAGTGATATAATTACATTGAAAACGAAGTAGAACGTTGGCTGACAGTGAAGAAAATGCAAGTCACGATGCTATAACTGTAGTCGACTATATTTAAAAATCCATTTTGAAGAAATGCAGATAATTGAGGAGAAAATGACGACCAGTGTTGGCTGACGTTACAATAAAGGTTCTTGACGTTACAATGAAGGTTCTTGGCGTTACGATGAAGGTTCTTGGCGTTACGATGAAGGTTCTTGACGTTACGATGAAGAAGGTGAACTTAGAAATCGTTTGAATCTTTAATCTTCGGTGAAAGGGCGAGGCAATGAAAATATAAAGGAGGGTAATTATCACTCAAAACGGACGGAAGTTTTCCCTCTTGGGGCCAATACAAAATATGGAAGCTTCCTATAGAACTAATATAATTGACAGATACGATGCAGGAGGGAATTTCCGACATCCTCCCGAAGACTAAGAAATGCATTTTAATGCATTAAAGAATTACAAGTCCAATACACTTTAATAGTAATAACAATGGCTTCCAATGGTTTCGAAGATATATGTACAATTGTTTCCATAAAGAGAAAATGTTTAATAATATACATAAACATTATCAGCCTTCTTTCCAGCTGTAGTCCTTTTAGGTCGCTGATTTGCAACGATGAAAGGTTCTTGAAGTGTAGATCCAGCAGACCCTGTCAATGATAACTGACGTTTTTCATCACCTACTGACTGATCTGAATTAACCTTATCTTGGGGCACACTACCATTAGATTTAGACATGCCAATTTTTGCATTTGTAACTGGTGTTTCATTCTCAGGAGATTTAGTAAGAGGTTGATGGTTATGAGTAAGTGATAGTTCCAATGGATATAAGAGCTTGATAGAGTGAGTATTTATAGTACCATCACTTCTCTTGACTTTAACAGATCTGATCTTATTATCATCACTTGGTATAATCTCTACAACACGTCCAAGCGACCAGAATGGCCGTGGTTTACTAGGGTGTCTAATCAGCACTACATCATTTAACTTAATCCTATTAACAAACTCTATCTCATGAAGATCCTTACATGATTCTCTTAGGCTTAACAAATAGGATTGTTCCCAAAGCTCTTTGAATTTGGCAAACAGGCTGTCTCTTCTTTCCATAGACTTGATCACTTCAGATTGTGAAGGAGGAACCTCCTGCCAGATGTATTGGTGTTCTTGGCGCAGCATGATATTTGAAGTGGCATGTGGTTGAAGAAAAGAATTAGGCGTTATGACTTCAAGATCATCATCCGAGCAGCGATATGTGAGGGGTCTCAAATTTATGGCCTTGGTCACATCTGATATAAGTGTTAGAAAGTCAAAGTAGGATATCAGTCTCTTTCCTATGGCCTTATAGATACAAGACTTCACTACTCCTATTAGTCGTTCCCAGGTACTTCCGACCCAGGCAGAATACAGTGGAATTCGTATATGTTTGATGTTGTGTAGATAGAAATGTTCATTGAATTCGTCACTAGAGTAACAGTTTTCTATTAGATTACACCCTGCTATGAAACTCCTGGCATTGTCACTGTAGATATGTGTAGGTATATTATAGAGATTTGTGAATCTGATGAAGGCTTGAACGAAACTACAGGTACTCATATCAGGTACCAGTTCAATATGTATTGCCCTTATACTAAGGCATGTGAAGATGAGTAAATACATCTTGATGCTTTCATCCTGTTCATTTTTGACAAAGACATGTCCGGTGTAGTCAACCCCTGTGTGTATGAATGGTCTAATTAAGTTTACTCTATGCTTTGGGAGGTTTGTGACTTTGGGATACTTGTATGCCAGATTATTGAATTTTTGACATGTTACACATCTTGACAGTATGGTTTTCACAGTCTGTCGGGCTTTAGGTATCCAAAAGCCAGAAAGACGGACTTTATTTAGAGTTGACTGTATTCCAAGATGCTTGCATCGTAAGTGACAGTCACGCACAATGAGGTTGGTTAGGTGATGATGTTTGCCTAATAAAATAGGGTTGATAACTTCATATTCATAATTACTTTTGGAGATACGCCCTCTAGATCTGATAACACCGTCATCATCTATAAAAAGATCTAGAGTCTTGGTAAGGTTGGTAACTCTTTGACTTTGTGAGTTTTTAAGGTATGAGAGTTCATGTTGGAAGCTGTCCCTCTGCATACAGCGAATAAGGTAAAGAATGGCAGTTTTTTGTGGATCTGCTGTTGACATTTTAGTTTTAATATTGATGAATTTAAATACAAAAGTCATAATTTTCACAACTTTACTCAAGCTTGAAAACCTGTTTATGGAAATAAGAGGTTCTCTTTTCTCTGTCATTGTGTGAAGGGTTAAAGATGGCTGCACATACTCCTTATGCTGAGCACTCAAACAATTGAGGTCATGTGCAGGCCATACGGCATCAGGTTGGCTGAGCCAAACGGGACCTGTTGTCCACTCTGCTAGTTTTTCTTTAAACTTGCTGATGGTTATACCTCTTGTCAGCATGTCGGCTGGGTTATATTCTGAAGGAATATACTTGAAATTAATGTTGTCGATAAGGTTTGGAGCCAGATCTTTGGTCATGGTATGAATGTCTTTGATTCTATTACGGGCAAACTGATTCTTTGTTTTAATGCTTTCTGATAATAACCAGGTGAGAACTACTTGGGCATCAACGACAAAATGCAAACTATTGAATGTTACATTGGGGAATGCTCGTAAGATTGTGTTGATACATTTCATTGCCAAATATACTGAAAGTAATTCCAGCGTGGGTAAGCTTTTCTGTTTCATTGGTGCTACCTTAGCCTTTGCAAATACAAGGTGGCTCTTGTTGTCCTGCACACAGTACACACTAAAACCATAAGCTAACTTGGAGGCATCACAAAACACATACAATTCTGCTGGACTAGATTCATTGATAGACTGTCTGAAGAAAGAAATATCCTTGAGAAGACTGAATTCTGCGGCAATTTGTTCCCATTCCTTCTGTAGATTTTGAGGTATTGGTTCATCCCACCTTTGTTTCAATACCCACAATTCTCTCAGCAAAATCTTGGCCTTGATTGTAATAGGCAGATACAAACCCAGAGGATCAAATAGCTTTGAAGACTGTGATAAAATTCCTCTCTTTGTCGTTACATTGGTTTTTATGTTGTATGGTGCAACATTCATTGTGTCTTGTTCAGTGTTGTACATGTAGCCTAAGACTTTCTCTTCATGGCTGCCATGTTCAACTGCTAAATGATAGTCTGAGAAGAGTTTGTTTAGCTCAGAACTGTTGGAATTCCAGGATCTTAGTTCGAATCCACCTTCTTTCATTCTAATTACAGAAGTTTGGCACAGATCTTTTAATTGAGACAAGTCGTTTGAAGTTTTAATAAGGTTGTCCACGTAGAAGTTGTTCATCAACATTTGGGTACAATGATCTTCAGGAAAAGTATTTGCATGGTGCTTGATAACAAAGTTGAGTATAAAAGGACTTGCATTGAAGCCGAATATAATGGTATTATATCTGTAGCAAACCAGTTGGCTGTTTTCTTTCATGAAAAAACAGAACCGATTTTTATCGGTTTCATCGGCTAGCTTAATCATCAAAAAGGCTTTTCTGATGTCTGCCAACATGACGTAGTTGTTGCTTCGGAAATGCAACAGTAGCATCAACATTTCATGCATAAGATTAATTCCAGGATATGCTGCCTCATTTAGAGATAAGGTGTTATTTGTTTTCAATGAACAATTGAAGACAGGTCTGATCTTTGTAGTTACTTGCTTCTGTGTTTTGATGATTGGTCTGTGAGGTATCCAGACGTACTCTTTGAATTTTTCAGGAGGAACATGGATTTTCTCAATGATTCCTTCCTTTTCTTGCTGTTTAAATACATCAAGATAGGCTTTAAGTAAGTCCTGTTTCTCTAGTTTCTTAACAACCCTGTCTAAAACAGCTAATGCTACATTGTGATTGGATGGAACCGATTTGATTTTCTCTTCATGCCAAGGTAGCTTGACATAATAGGCGTTATCTCTACATGTAATTGACCTCTGAAACTCCTCAATCTTAACAGTGTCATAATTGCTGACTTCTTCACAAATCCCTAGTGATTCGACTTTAAAAAGATTTTCAATGTTTCTCTCAACCTCGCTCTCTGGATAAATGTGACAGAAAGGGTCTGCATATGTTTGCTTTGGAGACAGGACAAAGTTGACATATGTTTGTTTACACTCTCCATACTCAGAGATGACTCGATCATAATTGCTATTAGAATTGGTTGTATAGGAACATATCGGCTTCCTTTGGTGAGGGTACAGAAAGTAAGATATGTTACCGAATGGGATAAGACCAGTTTCAATCTTCCAGGCTTTACCCCTAATACAGTTGACAAGCACGAATTCATCAATATCTTGCAACATATCTATTCCAATTAGACCTTCTACCTTTATAGTATCTGAATTGGTATCTAAGTCTGCAGCAAGCATAATTTCAGCTTTCTTAATGTTGGCTATGGCAGAACTTAGGTTGTTGACCTTGAAGCTAATGTCAAATTTATTGTCTATAAGTACAGGCGTCACAGCTCTAATACTGGGAGTGAGTTGAATGTCTAATGCAGTCAAGCCTAACTCCCTATGTTGTGAGCCTAGAAAGGTCTTGATGTCGTAGTCTTTTGGAGTTGCAACAGTACCCACTTGCTTCAGGACAGATGACGAGAAGTACGAACACTGACTTCCCGAGTCAACAAGACATCTGACACTGATAGGTTTATCACCTTTATATACAATAATGTCCATAACAGGTAGCAGATATTCCTGCTCACAAACACCTGCATTAAGACACATAAATTGACCCGAGGAAGTGTTTTCTCCAGGCCTTGACATGGGTCTGAACTTTTCACATAATGCACTAATATGTCCATTAGACTTGCAAATAGTGCATCCGTGCCTAATCTTGTTCTCCCGACCAATGCATTGGTCCTTAGCATGTCTAACACTAGAACACAAAGTACACATGTTTAACTCATTGCATCTAGTTAGTCTTGTTTCATGGGTTGGGTATTTATCACATAAAAACATGGAATGGTCCTTGGAGTGACAGAATTTGCACTTTCTAATAATTGAATGACTTGATGAAGTATTAAAGTTTTCCAGACTTTTGGGTTTGGTTTTGTCAATGTCAAATTTATTTGGCTTCCATGTAGAGGAATTTGATTTTGAAGAAAGAGTTTTTGGAGATATAAACTGCTTATCGTAGGCTGGAAGGTTGGAAGAGTTACTGTTTGGTTTTTTATGGTATGTGCTATTTAGTGTTTTGATTATGTCACTGAAGTTGTCGAAAATCTGTTGTAGTGTAGGGAAATTATTGTTTATTTTGTGGACTAATTCTCTTTTAATGATAGAAGGAAGCTTTTGAAATATAATATGACTTACAAGTTTATGACCAGCACTATCCTCGGTCATAAGGTCTACGCCATAAGTTTTTAGTTCATAGATTGAGGCTCTGGTTTCATTAAGGTATTGCCTTACTTTGTCAAATTTACTGTCATAACTAGGGGATGAAGTTACTAATTGTTTAAAGTGTTCGTCGACAATATAGTCTTCATCAAGAAATTCAGCCTTTAATAAGGACAGAGCTATGTCGTAATTGTCATCAGTTATGGACAAGTGAGCTATGACTTTATAAGCATAACCAGTCAAATAGCTTCGAAGGTAAGTCAGCTTAGCGGACTTAGGTAAATTGCCTCCGGCGTCAACACAATTCTGGAATTGAACTAAAAAGTTTTTAAATTCCAGTTTATCCACCTCTGCACCACTAAAAGTATTGCAGGTAAGTTTTGGCTTTACTGGGTTGGCCTGAAGTTTTGACAATGCCGAGGCTAAACTGTCTACACTGATATTAGGTTTTTCATTGACACTACTATACGGGGTTGATAGTCACATATTAAGAAAAGTTTCAAAGAATGCTTTACTTAATGGCAATGGAGAGTGAGTTATCACTGAACCCAAAGGAAATTATCAGCCTGGTTCTCGCCAAATTTCTGTTAATAGTCTCTAAAATCAGGTTGCAAGGGGGGAAGGATTAAACATGTCTAGCAGCTCAGCTCAGCTGGTGAATAACATCAGATGGAAAGTCAGATGTTGAAATAAGGACTAGGAATAGCAAAGAGAAAGAAAAAGTTCGTAGAAATGAAGTTGTTAAAGAACCGCAACATTGGTCAGTGTTGTTGTATGCCAGTGAATCATGGCCGATCAGTAGGTATATGAAATAAAATCTAAGGGGAATTTGGTTTCTGAGAGGTATTTTAAGCATGTCATGGTCAGACAAGGTCAGTAACCAAAAGGTGCTGGAACGTATGGGTTGCAAAAAAACCTGAAACAAATAATAATAGAAAGAAAGATCTGATTGACAGGTCATGATCCAAGGAAAACTCTGCTTCAACAACTGACCCTGACTGGCAGGACAAACGAAAAAGAAGCATGTAGAAGGCGAAAACAGAAAAACCTGGACAACACTGCAAGAAGATGGGAAACAAATGGACAATAGTTGACCTGCTGAACGAAACTGGAAAGTAAAATAGATATAAGACCATGATTGACAACATGCAACGCACAACATGGAACTGACAAATAAAGATTTCATATTGTCTCAAGGTTAGCATCTAAGCTACCATGGACCTGTCAAGTCTGAAGCCTTCTGAACTGATTTTTTCACCTTGGGTCATTAAAAAGTCTAAGGATTTTTTTTGCGTATTCTGCTTCACATTTTTACTGTAATAGTAAATAGTGTCATCCTCCGGTAATTATCTAAGTTTTTATGGTCTGCTGTAGAAGAAATGTCAGTATTCTATCCTAAAATTATACTTTAGGGATATCGATTGATAGGTTTTGTTAAAGAATGCTAACAATTAATTGGTCAGGCAATCATTCCTCTAAATTTCTAGCAGTGTTCTACCCAAATGGCTTCTTTCTTAGGGTTGACTAATTGAACCTTGTAGCTAAGTCAAAATAAGTTGGTTTTTTGTCGTAATGTTGAGCGACTCAAATATCTTTGTTAGTAGATTTTTGATGGATGGTGATTTTTAAAAATTTCTGAAATTTTGTTTATAACTGGCCTCTCTCTTCTTGAGTCTCAGCTCTCATTTATCCACTCCCTGATTTTACCCCTTCTCCGATTCTGTTTTCAATACAACACACAAATCCTAAAGTTAAACAACACATTAATATCTTGATTCTTCAAATACAATCAAGCACAGACAAAAATATTTTATTTCACGTTTATCCACTGCGTTCACCTGCGTTTACGCTTACACCATCAACAAAAAAACAACAAAATTGACCCTAAGCACCAAGGCCTTTTCCTCCACGTGCTTGACAAAATCACAAAGTAAGGTTATGGAAAATTGTGACGACTGGTGCAAGTGCACCATCCTTTTTCTGGTTAGGCTGAAGAATAATTTCGTAAGGTCCGTTTCTTTATTACTTAACCTATTTGAAAACTAACTTTAAATTTTTTGTCATTAGGTGAACTGGAACATTAACCAACACAATCAACAGATACTACGTCGTTGTTATCCACGGTTAGTACTCTCATATAAAATACAGCAACTTCTTTTAATTTGTTTGCTGCAACAAATTCTCGTTTAAGCCTCTGGGGGCTTAAGAGGCAAAACATTGTTCCGGGTAGGCATATTTTCCTTAACCTAAAAAGTTTCCTTCCCCATCGCCCATTTTACTTCATAAAATTTGTAATAAATAATTGTACATATTGCAGTAGGAACAACGCTACTAAAGTTTGAAAATTTCTCTAGTTGGGTCCAAGGTACACCTCGGTGCCATCCTATCTAGGGATTTTTTGGTTAGGCAACTTGCACATTAATCGGTTTGCAGGGCAATTCAAATAAGGTACCGAGTAAAGAAATGTTTGTGCTACAGCCCAGTTTCCCATTTAGTCAAACCGTCCTACCATAGTTCCACATTTAGCATGTAAATTAATGTCCTTTGTTGATACTCGATTGAAACAGTATTGCTTGTCCCATCTTAGAAAAACTCACAAAAGCCTTGTTAAGTTTTGTTTTAGCTTTTTGCTGTTCTCTTTTGCATGGCGTATTACTAGCGATTGTACTGACCAGTAAGAATTGTTACAGATACCTCCTATCTATGAATGCTTTCTCCAACCTTTTTGCGTGGTTTGGGTGTCAACCAATGCAAAAAATGGTGTTATGTCACTCAATCGTCCTACTGCATCCTTTAAAAAAAAGACATACTCGAGAGAAAGGAGACATTTCAACTGTTTTCTCTCATATAAAAGCTCTTAATTTCATTGATTAAAGAATCTACTAGTCACGGTATTTCCTTTGTCGAAGAAGTCATCAGTTGGAATATCTATAGTAAAAGTAGATATCCACTCAACCTACACAGACTTTACAAAAGGCAACCGATTTGCTGTTATTACCTTCAATGGCAAGTATCATTCTGTATTTAGTTCGTATGAATAATTTTGAGTCAAATTTAATTTTAACTTCTGTTGTCATTATAGCACTCTCCAACCAGGAGTCAAGATAAAGCAGAAACGCTGTCCACCCAAATGGTTTGACTGTATCCCTTGCTTCGATCCTTGTGCAGGATCAGACATTTTTATGCAGGAGGCCTCGATGAATTATTACGTTTGATCTCAATCAAAGAATTTTTGCTCCGACCCTTATCAGTATCCATTGGAGTTTACTTTTTCTCCTTCTGACACGAAAAAAAGCAGAATGAGAACTTTACCATTCTAGACGACGGTCGCCATGATTTGTCCAACTTACTTTTACGTCTTAGATATTTTCGGTTTTGATGCATGTCAATCCATAGATAGTACTCCATTGATTGCCTCTCAGCGAGCCCTTTAGTAATGTAATCATCAACTTTGTTTAAGAAGTTCAGTCGAGCTATTTACCCTGTCAGCTTTGCAGTCCGTAGTCAGCTCTCTCGATTGTCAACAGGCACACACTTATGAAAATCCAGGAGATTTAACAAAGTTATAAGCTTTCCATGGCTTAATCCCAAGATTATCTGACAACTCTCTCTTACTTATGTGCCTATCACTTCTGATTAAAGCATTTCTTTTTTTGATAGGGTTTAGAGAACTGAACGGTCAGCCAGAACAGGGTTTCAACGGTTTATCGCAACTCCTGTCCTTTTATTTATCATTCCGACCACAACGCACTTAAACACGGTGCTACGATATAACGCACTTTATGAATATAGTCCGTGAAAGTTCATTGGGGTTTCCTTTTTAGCACCAAGGAATTTACCACTGGTCTTTGTTTTTTTCACCCAGAATTATGGGGTACCTACTTCTAAAAGTTCAGTAGCAGTTCTATGGCCGTGCGACAGTGACAGTAAACGTAAAAGAGGAGATACTTTGTCGTGTCGTCTTTGTAGCCCTAAAGAGCAAACTTCTTACCCGGGAGTTACGTCTGGCTTTACAAAGGAGGGGGAGGGCAGCTCTCATGCTTTAAATGTGTCCGGAGATTGAAAAAATATAGCTTTGGCGCCACAGTGGTTTGCTTGGAGGCTCCTGTTGACTGGGCAACCCAAAGCCTGGAATTACCGCAGAACTGAAATCCGAATATCTAAAGTACCTCTTTTAACTCCACAGGGGAGCATCAGTAGAGAGAGATACCTTAATATTTTGTTGAAAACCCTTCAGGTTATATCTACCAAGAATTTAATTAGTTTACGAGACCGGAAAAAAGAAATAGTGTTGATTTAAAAGCCTGCAGAAAACTTTCTAAAACCTACACATACCAAAACCAACAAAATCAAATTCTTGAAACCAAGAAAATTATGTCAATACAAACATAAAGCTCGTTGAAACTAGTAAGCGAATTGTACGTGCATATGCTCATTTTATCACAAGATGCAAACGTGAAGCAATACAAGGCTATTGCACGTTCATCTTTCGACAGGAATAAGCAGCAAAAATATGACTGTCCTATCATAAGTCCAGCTAGAATATGGCCGAACCAAGGCCCAAAGTTTTTAATATACTCTTCCACATTTTAGGAGTAAATATTTACATAACAACTTCAAAGTTATTTTTAACTATAAGTTTCTTTATTATTTAGTGCGAATGAATGAGTACGAGGAGAAAGAAAGAGAGAGAGAGAGAGAGAGAGAGAGAGAGAGAGAGAGAGAGAGAGAGAGAGAGAGAGAGAGAGAGAGAAAGAGAAGGAGAAAGAAAAGAGAGAGAAGAAAGAGAAAAGAAGAGGGAGGGAGAGAAGAG
>RDPX01000027.1:2232709-2249804 GCA_003991215.1 Morbakka virulenta
AGAGAAAGAGAGAGAGAGAGAGAGAAAGAGAGAGAGAGAGAGAGAGAGAGAGAGAGAGAGAGAGAGAGAGAGAGAGAGAGAGAGAGAGAAAGGAGACAGACAGACAGACAGACAGATACAGAGGGCGATCCCTACAGCCACGTAGAGGAAAGGAAATACCTCTTTCAATTACTTAGGTACAAAGGGGTAGCAAAAAGTTGCAGGAGAGATCATAGATAACATTTTGAAGCAAGGTAAAAAGTGACACAGAATTACTTCATTTCTTCTCACAAATAAACTCCTGAAGCAAAACGGTGTTTACAGTAGATTTGTGCAGAAGAAATCTCGCTACAGGACCTCCGTGGTACTTCAAAACAAAGTACTTGTACTTCGGAACAATACAAAATATTTCAGTGAATAACAGTGGTTATAAAAAATTAACTTTGTCGTATTTGAGAGAGAACTAGTTACACGGGGAAACCTTATGTATTGTACTAGAACTGTATGGTAAACCGTTCGAGATAATATGTGGTGGAACATTATACGTTTAGTTTTCAAATGGGCTATCAACGCCGAAAGAACGCCTTTAATGGCACGAGTAGAAGTAAACATCGGTCAACTTGTCCGGCTTTGTTTTCCTGCTTATCAACGACGGGATAACGCAGATGACGGTACCTAATGACTACAGCAGTATCATACAGACGTTCACTGCGCAGCTGGGTGGCCTCGACCTTTACGTAAACGTTGGACGTTTCTCATTAAACTCACAACAGATCAAGCAGGAAATGGACATACTGATAACAGTAAGTCCACTGGGCTGAAGTTAAACATTGCCAGGCAAAAGCTTTTACGATTGAACATAGGACATAAAGAAAACTACATGATGAAGCCAAAGATAGTAAGCGATGTTTTCCTTTTTTTACTGTAAAAAATACTTCCACTCCAACGCAAGCAGTGGTATGAGGGGCCTAAAAAGTCCACCTAGGCATAAATACCGTTTTCTGTCTGAAAAATCATGGAACTCTTAACAGAATTGGCTGCAGCATAAAACTAAGGTTTCTCAAAAGTTTGGTAAAGTAAGTAGCGATGTCCTGCTACGAGACAGGAGCCAGAAATCTTTTCAACTAACGGTTTGGAGTTGCACAAGATACAGGAGCAGGACTGAAATCACACTGGAGACAGCTGAGGTGAATAACATTAGGGCATGTGGGAAAAAGAGGGAGGAGGACGTTTATCTCATCTTCTTAGGAGGGAAAATTTGATGATGTTTTACAAGCCATAACGAAGACAAATAAATAATGGTGTCTTACCAGCCATGACCGAGGGCTTTTGGAGAGAAGGGAGTACGCAGAAAAATCAAAACATCACTTAGGGAATGGTGCTCGGAATGAGATAACAGGGGTTGTGTGTTATAGCCATTAACAGGGCAAAGTGTAACAATAGTACAGGAGCTTTCAGTGCCATTTGATACGAAGTGGACTGGTTAAATTCGGTAAGCCTCCTATTTACTAGCACCTTCAAACCGTAATCTTTTTAACCCCATGGCTAAAAAGTGAAACCTGCAGTAAAGAAGTGACCTAAAGAACAGGAACATAATTTTATGACATACCCTTATTCGATGGTGGGCCATTGCTATTGAAAGAAAAAGCAACAATGTTAAAAAGCAGGGATCTGATTACTTCAACTTTATGTAGACATGTCTTTTTGTTCCTAATTGATCCTTTAATTGAAAAAAAGGGATTGTGTTTTAACTCACGCTCCAATTAAAAATCTATATTCGTTCGTGCAATAAAAAATGTCAAAAGACAACTTCTTGAACAATACAATCATTTTTGCAATTAAAATGTCGAAAAACAATCAGTCCACTACATAATTCCATTTTTACAATGTCATTGGATACGTATACTATCTAAATGCTGATTAATATTTCGTGGAAACAGAATCACAGCCCAATGCTCCACCATTTTCTCTTAAGTAAGCCTCAGCTGCTCTAAATAGTGCAGCAATATTACCTGCACCAAATCCTACAGCGCCACTGCGTTGAATAAGTTCCAGAAAAAATGTCTTCCTGTCAAAAAGAGGCTCCGTGAATATTTGTAATAAGAAACTGAAAAGAAAAATAGAAAGATGTGTTGGTTATGTTTATTGGACTAAAACAAATTTCTTTTCAAATTTCGAACCTCTTAACTGTCATTGGGAGAGACAAGGGGGAGCGTAAAATTCATTATGGCTTATATAATACATGGCCCTTTTATTGTTTCCTTAATTTGGGGGTCAGAAATTGTTGGGGTTTTTTTATTAGCTTTATCCACCCACCTCACCTTCCGCAAAGGTTCACCCCAACTCACTGCGGGTTACTTTGCCCAAGTAAAAGTAAGCAATAAAATGAAAATAAAAATACCCACATAGTCAAGTTTGTGCTGAAGGTAATAGCCTGACATTAGACTCAAAACTGTCAAGATAATAGATGTGCATAGACAAATAAACGACAAACAGTTCCATAACCAGGGTGTATTGATTACAGAAATCGGGTATGCGTTATTACTAAAATGATGCCTAAATTATTTTAACAAATCCCTGAATGCTCATTCCGTATACTCAAATTTTATTATTACGGGAAAGGATGTTTTGTGAAAAAAATATATTCACAACGCCTTAAAATGCATTATTTCATGGGGCGTAAATGACCTTGTACAAGGGTCACATCTTAAAACCATACTATATTGCCAAATATAATCAAAACTACTCTTTTGTATTTTGGAAGATGGGACCCTTGTGGCAGCTTCTGCTAAAAACCCTTTTCACTTTATAGCACTTGAACTGTCAGGTACTGTTTGTTGCTTTTGCTCAACTCACATCGACTGAAGCCTTAGCCATTAGAAGCAGAGGACTCGCTTGTGACAGGCGGACCAGTGATGACAGAATGCGTCAATTTAACAAATGTGTAAAAAAAAAACCCGTATGGAAACAACGAATTACAAAAAAATTCATGGGCGGAAGAGTCCAAAAGGTGGGAATTGATATATGCTGTATCTCAGTACTAAATGTAAGGCATTCAAATAATCACCAGACTAACAATGGTATTAACAATNGATGTTTTGTGAAAAAAATATATTCACAACGCCTTAAAATGCATTATTTCATGGGGCGTAAATGACCTTGTACAAGGGTCACATCTTAAAACCATACTATATTGCCAAATATAATCAAAACTACTCTTTTGTATTTTGGAAGATGGGACCCTTGTGGCAGCTTCTGCTAAAAACCCTTTTCACTTTATAGCACTTGAACTGTCAGGTACTGTTTGTTGCTTTTGCTCAACTCACATCGACTGAAGCCTTAGCCATTAGAAGCCGAGGACTCGCTTGTGATAGGCGGACCAGTGATGACAGAATGCGTCAATTTAACAAATGTGTAAAAAAACCCGTATGGAAACAACGAATTACAAAAAATTCATGGGCGGAAGAGTCCAAAAGGTGGGAATTGATATATGCTGTATCTCAGTACTAAATGTAAGGCATTGCAATAGACACCAGAATAACAATGGTATGAACAATATTACAATGTCAGAAATGATGTTATTGGAAAACACGGCCAAAGATCAGTTAACTGATAGTGATAACTACACAATGGGAATATTATAATTCAAAATGCAGGTGGTTCCAACAGCTGTACCTTTTAGACTTTCAAATCTTTGAATCAATGTGTTGACTCAAAAACTTATTCTGAACGAAAATTGACAGGTCTTAAGTTAGATCAAACATGTGCTGTAAAATGAACTAAAAAGCATTTGGAAAAAATTACACAGGGAAGAAATTATTGTAATTGTCGTTGTCGTTGTTATTGTTGTTGTTGTTGAGTGGTTACACAATATCTAGTAATAGTTGGATAAAAAAGCCGCAATTAGTGCCCAGCAACAGGCCAGGAAAGTTGAAAGCAGGCACATTTAGCCACAATAGTAAAATAAAATAGAAAACCAAAATAAATCGCAGCATCAGTTCAACCTTGCAAGCGCCGCCCCAAAACAAGAGAGAACAGGCACATTGTTCAAGCGCTTGTAGTTGCTTTGACAACTCATGCACTTCCCATTACCAACCTGATAACTGACAACACATAGTAATATATCTTGGTACTTGTACTAATATATTCTTATTGTCGTGATTTGTCAACTCAATGCAAGAGATCTTAGTTGATTTAAAACAAATATTGTAATTAAGGGTACCAATCAGCTGCCAGAGAACTCATGGGTCTCTGAAAAATGATAATAACGGATCAAGTACCAATCTTAATACTCTCGCTGTCTCTGGTAGAACTTTTTTGTTCACACTCTCAACACACATGTGTATCCAACATTCCCTGCTAAACTTCTCAAATCGAGTTGCTATCATTCCCACTGCTCCGTCGACAATTGGGTTTGCAGCCACCTACCGCATTGCCAACGAACATGTAATCTCATCCTTCGACCAATCTTTTCTAGTTTTCTCACGCTCTCTGTCATCACCATGTACCACAATATCAACAATTTCAACATATTTTTTTCTCGTCTACTACAATGATACTTGGCTGGCGGGGATCAAACCTTCTGCCGCACTGGTTCATGACACCCCACAAGATCTAATCATCAACGTTCTCAATAACCTTATTGACTTGTGGGTGTGTGGCATTTGGTCGCTTTGCCAAGTTCTTATCTTTCACAGAGCCGCTTAAGTATATATATTGTTGTATTATTAAGTCTCTGTTGGTATTCTCTCTGCACTAGCATACTGCATTCACTTCCAATATGAAAAACCGTTTCATTCTTATTCCCATACATCTGACAATTGCTATTTTTCCTTTATTACTGGGTTGAGCCTCCCACTAATATTTTTACCTTGGTGGATGTATGATATCAGCAGGAGGGTAAATGTCTTGCTGGGTCACGCTAGCACCTAAGTATCATATCAGGCAGCATTGTTTTGTGACGTCATTCCATTTAGGAGCTTTCCCGCCTGATACCTAACACGTAGCTTTATGTCTGGTATCTCCAATATAGTTAAAGCAAGCTATAAAACTTGATTTCCTACTTCTTTTGGAGGTATCTAACCCCCTTCCTTTCACATTCCACCTCTTATTTTCTACAATCCTTACCAGATTTTTATTGTAAATGTCATACCATGGCTATTTGAATATAATACCACTTCGCAGTAAACGTTGCTTGTTCATCAAACTCGTTCTTGGTTCCTTTTAAAATGCCTGTACAATCAATGTTTTAGATACTGAAAAATAAATAACCGAAAATAAATGAACCTCCCATAAATATTTTTGTAATAAAAAAACGCAACTGGCGCCTTAAATGTTTAGTGAATCATACTGTCACTTTAAGTAACAATAAAGACTCGGAGAAAACATTAAAACTATGTAGGCTTCTATTTTGAACAAGTAGTCAAAAATTTGGGGAAGGAAGTCCCATATATTGAGAGGGTGAGGACTTGAATATTTAAGTTTTTATGTGGCTCAATAATTTAATCCGCTTTGGTTTGATAACCAAAGGTAAAAAAATGAAGGTATAAACATAAACCATTTGTCTTAGACTCAGAACTAATACAAACTAAAAGGGATTTCATGTTTTTCATGTCAAAATGAGAGCTTAGCTCATACAGAAACTGTTAATAATGGGCTCTGAGATGCAGTCTTGGCTTTGTCAATGGCCTTTTTTCTATACAATGATCTCTTGATTTCTGAAACTAGAACTACAATGGTGACAGAAATAGTAAGTAAAATTGTTTAAGGTAGTTAAATTGACAACGTATTTTAACTTATATACATTACGTAGTAAGTCTAAATCATCAATTAGACAGTTGCAGAATTTTCAATTTTGGTTTCCAAGTGGACTAGGTGAGAAAAGAATACTATGGTTTTACAGCAGGATCTTTGATAAAAATAGGACATGCTTCTCCATGTTAAGGTTATAATACTGGGCCACTTGTAAAAAAAAAATTACAAAGTGACACTCTACACACATGGTTAGTCACTTCATTAAACAGAATGTATGAAAAAAAGTCTTTTGGTAAATATTGCTCCCAGGTATTGTTATTCCTTATCAATCACGACTATAAATAGCAAGTAGTAAGTAAGTAGTAGTAAGTAAGTAAGAAAATAATTAAGTAAATGTACCATACTATTGATATTACCTGGCAATATCACCTGATACAAGGGACCCAGACGTATATGAGATCTTTCTGTCAACAAACAAAAACTTCTCCACATTTTCACTTATATGATCGACAAGTATGTGCAGCATGGCCATTCAAATTCCTGATATCAACACCAAGTTCCAAGACACGCTTTTGGTTTTTAAACACTGACTACTTCCAGTACTTGCTGCACACTATTAAAATACGTTCTACCTAATACCTGCCTTAATTTTCCAAACATTCGTTCAAATGGATCTGTGGTAAATTGTCCTAAAATGACGATTTAGTGTGTTGCACTCAAAAAAAATTTGGTAAGGTCAACAAGCCCAATGCCAGTATGTAACAAAATAATCGTAATTTCTTTGGTGAGTTTTTTCCTTTTGCCCGGATGATTTGACATTATTTCAGTAGCCATAGATGCAGTTTCAAGGAGAAACGCCAATCTAGAATCGTCCATTGAACACATCACAGCTCTGTTTTGGTCACGGAAATAGATATCTACATATAAGCCTTATATATTAACAACTTTTTAAAAGTCGACTGTTTTTTACAATAAATCAATTGTCCACTGCCATTTTTGGTGCTGGAAGCAACATTTCTGGAAGGAGGTAAGATATACTATTGATGTGATTTCTGTGCAGTAGTAAATGTTCTGTTTCTTTTATTTTGTTGTTGTGTTGGTTTCCTTTTTCCTTTTTCTTCTGAATCAAAGGTATGACGTTATGTTCTTGTGTTTTTCGACTCTTTTTATGACTCTTTTGAAAGGTAGCTTGGAAAAGCTTATGAATCATGACACGACAAAGCTCCCATATCTATAGCTTTCACTGAGTCCATAAAGTTAAGAATTTTCAAAATCAAGTTGAATAAAATTTACCCGCACTCTTCATCTCCAAGTGCTGGGATCAGTTTAAATTGAGAGGCTTTTAAGACAGTAATTAAAACAAAAAGAAAAGATAAAAAAAATATATTTTTACGAGTTTGTCTGAAATATTGTGGAATTCTTTATGGCTGGACTAAACAGTAAAGAAACAAAAAATCTGACATAAGCAACAATTAAATTGGGAAACTGGGTGTCCAAATATTTACCAAAAAGTTTGATATGATCAAAACAATCGAGTATAAAAAAGCTATTAATTATTAAAAAGTTAAATTTGATTTCCATTCAAAGAAATATAGATCGTAACCTCATAAAACCATGATTGTTATATTTAAAATATTGACACAAAAACTTTTACAATTCACGCTGACAATAATAGTCAGCTTGAGTTTAAATTGACGCCAGCAACATATGGGTCCAGTCAATTTTCTTTTCTCTTGGGCTGGGGTTCGCTCATTTTCACAAATTACTCACAACAATGTGACATTAGTTATATTCTGTAGTTTGAAAGGTTCATGATTTGGTGAAATAGCTTTCAGCTTCAGCCTCCAGATGTATGTCTGTTGGGACTGTAATAAAGATCGCCCTGGCTTTTCACGATACAGAAGCATGAAAAACTCACCTAGCATGGAGCTCGATCCGAAGACCCTGATTTAGGTCTCATGCTCTACCCATATTTTTTATCAAACCCAAATTTCACGTTCTGCTTCACATGCAACACTGAGCAAAAACTCTATAAGTTCAATCTATCTCTTTGTTACGGAGGAGCAGGCATAAAATACTAGACTAAATTAACCACAGCGAAGAGAGGAAGTGTTACAGATGTGAAGGGTGTAAGGAAAAGCGGGAGGTGGTGGGGACGCTGATGGTTTGCGCCTAGGTTTCTGGGCAACTTTTTCCAGTTTTAATTTTATATGACAACTTCAATCAAACGAATGGCCCCTGGTACTTGTCAGACCTTGAATGGGTAGCAAGTATGAAGAACCTTTGAGCTCAAAACTAATTCCTTATCCGGCAGTGCAGGCTCGATTTGTTGTAGTACTAGCTCTACATATACCCGAAAAAACCTTATATCTTTAAAAAATACTCTTTTCTAGTTAAAAAGTTCAACCTGATTAACTTTCATGATTCAATGCTCGCTGTTTTCCTGCCATTACTCATCGTAGTCGTTTCTATGATCTCTTTCAAAGCGATGGAACTGAAGAATTTCACATTTCTTTCCGACAGGTTTACAGTGCTTGTAAACGGGTGATGTCTAATCCTAGATCTCGCTATGCTGTGCGAGGTTGTGAATCCATATCTTTCCAAAAACTTGAAATTCGAGATTTTTGGAAGATTCACAACAGTATTTTGCATTCTGGTCAGTTATTTCGTCATCTTTTAATGGTGTTCAGCTTTCCACGTCCTTACGGGAAGGTGCTGTCGGTGATTCTTCTCTAAAGAGCACTGGTAATTCTTTGCCATAATTTCCAACTGATCAGACTCTGGACTCCTCTATCATAAATACAAGGTTGGTTGCAAAAACTATTTATTGATGTATCAATCCTAAGCTTCTCGTCTAGACTCGATTCTGGTAATTGTCTTAAAAGAGTGTGCTTGTCAACAATTCTTCTCTGGTGTCCAAACTTTTTAATCGTTGCGTTTCTGAGAATTGTTTTCCATCTTCCTGGAAAATTTCTAATGTTGACCCTGTCTTGTCATTTCCATTTTTAAGGGGTTGCTAGAGGGTGATCACCAAACTGAAAATCTACTGTTGTGCCTTTAATGAAACAATCATTGTGTTGCGTAGCATTTAGGCAGCACTTAGGTAACAAGAAAAGCAGCATTTTTTATCACAGGCAGATGAGATCTTTCTTGGGTCTTTCTACTAGACCAAGTCCTTACTATGGTTGCTGAGCTCCGTCTGAGCACCAGAGGGGTATTTCAAATTGCACTTCACTTTCTTTAGGAATCTATACGAAGTATTTTTGTAAAGTTTGGCTGCTAAGTGAGAGTTTAAATACTATATGGCGATTAGAGCTTATTTAAATCGAAAAGGAGGGGCGCTGTCACCAAGGTACTATTCTTACTCTACTCTAACCTGCAACGCCATACATTTTAATGTTGGGTCTTCTTGTGAAAGGTAACATAGCAGAAATCATTGGTTTAAATTGCTACTATGAAAAGAAATTGTCAACTATAAATAAGTTAAATAAAAAACAAGAAAAACTGACTTGGGTTAAGATATTAAATCATTAAGCACAGTATTACCTGGGTATTGCTTGGTCAAAATCTTCTGCATCTACAAGAATACCATGCTTCTGAATTTTCAATGCACTGATTGTAGGAGGTAGCCTTGACATAATATCCTTTACCTGCAGGAATGGAAAAATACTGCTTTCTGTAAAGAATTCTCTGTGTTTATTCTCTTTTATTCTTAATCAACATTTTAAATCCAACTCCAATCCGCTAAAATATTGTAAAATAAATAAGTTAAAGATGCGCTGAGGTTCAAAATCAAAATTTTAGGTCTCTCTTAACTGACAGCCATCAAAATGTGTAAATTTAACATTTCTGGTTATCAGGAATTCTGCCAGTGAAAAAATAATTTAGTTTTGTCTTTCCAGATGATGATGTGTACCTGAGAAAATGGGAATGCACCCAATTTGACTCACACAGTTGGTAGTAAACACTTCAATGTGTTTACCAACTGTGTAAATGTAAATTTCGTAGACAATCATTGTAAACAATCATTTCGTAATTACATACTCTTTACCAAAATAAAAAACAAACCATTACCGGGGGTAACGTTTTTAGAAGTATATATATAACCAGATTTTATCAAAATCTAGATTTAGTTTTACGCCCATTTTTACAAATTTAAACATTTTAGTCAAAAAAAACCTAACATAGTACTTAATAACAAAATCTTAGTCATAATTTCCCCCATACATCAGCCAATGTAATTTGAACATTTCAATTTTGAAAGTAATAGAGTACCTTAATGCTAGACTGGCTTAACGTTCACTCATTCTTCAACAAGAAAAGCCCGTCGACACATTATCGAGACGCAGTGATCTTAGTCAATAACATAGTTGGCTCAATATTAGCCCTACATCTTCCCTTAGACGCACAAATCTTTGATTAAGGCTTCAGGTCAAAATCGTTGTCATCATCCTGTCAGGGATTGTGTTATTGAGCGTTGAGCTCAGAAACGTAACGTTATAGTAACAAAGGGCTCTGTATGGACAAAACAAGTCTCCTACTAGTGTTCCATCGGTTAATATTGCAGTGAATGATACATAGTTAAGTTTTTCATACTTCTTGCTCTTCGGCCCTCGACACCTTTTCCACACATAACTGCTACCATATCTCAAGAAAAGATTAATGAGAAGCAACTGATTAAGCCATTGGACGATACCACGAACATTTGGGAGTGGGATGAAACACTGTCTTGTACCATTTATGTCCTTTTGCCTTTCCGAAGGTTGCGGATAAATCCACAATCTGAGTAAAGTAGTAATTACGATTTAAGAAGCATAAACAAAATGCTCGACCGAAAAAAGCAAAATAACGAATATTACGTGGTTTTCGCCATCATCATCAGTTCTTAAAAACATTTAAAACATGAGTTGACACGTGCATTAGCTCGAAATGGTATTCAATTGCAGAATTTCTGCAGTGATAGCTTCAAAACGTTTTTGGATGAAAAAAAGTGAAAAATAGTTCCATCAAAGAGAACCTTTTGCTTTATCTGTCTGTTGTATACGGCAGTTTGATCGAATTAATCAAAGCGGAAATGCAAATGGGCGAATAATTATTGTTGTTGATAACTTTCAACACATGATTCTTCTACACCAAAGTTTATCACAATGGAGTAACTCGATGAGTAAAAAAGTCAATATTAGCCAATTCATATATAATTCAATAGTTAAGCTCAAAAATGGTACACTAAAGCACTGTAAATTACTTCTTATGGTACCTGATATTGCTAGTTATAATGCTGAAGGCGGGAAAGAATCTGAAAACACATTCTTGAAACACATTAGGGTCACCCCTCGCATAGATTCTGCAAAATTGTGAGGACACACCATCCTGTCACTAATCAACTAATTTTAATGATGAAAACAATTTTCAAAATCTACACAAAAAAGACACGTCTTTCTATCAAAAACTGATTTATTGATGATATCTGGATCAGTCTTTATTTAATAAAGCTCCTGGTTAAAAGCCTGCTGTTATTAGGCCAAAATCAATTAAAAGATTTTCAAAATCGTACTGTTCGAACTGACCCTTTTCCACCACAGAAGCTGTCTTTTATTTGTTTGAATTTTTCTTAAACAAAGGAGTCCAATTATTATAGGGGGGTCTACCGGTTATATGACAAATGGCACTGTGGAAGTAGATGTAAAATTCCCCGAAGACTGAACCCTACAAGTCGAAATTGGAGATCATAATGGGGAAAATCCAGGTTACAATTATTTCTGGGGAGTTTTATGCAATACGCTTAAAGAATAAGTGGAGTCAAATTATACTGCACAAGTTGGTTTTTTCCTCAGAAATGCACCTGTAATCTTATTTGATTTTGAGTGTTGTGTCTCGTTCCGCAACTATTTGCTGGCATCGCAACGTTAAATTTTGGCAATAGGGAACAAGATGCATTTGACTATAGACTAAAAGAGTAACTATTTACTGTCTTCAAAGAAACAAGTAGTTTTGAAATACTACTTTTGTCGTAAATAAATGAGTTTATATCACAATCTATGTTGTTTAACATTATCAGATACTTGCAAAATTTACTTGGAAGTTATATTTGGAAACAAAAAACTGCATTACATTTTACAACATCCGGAAAACATAGAATCTGTGGAAGAAATAGAGTAATTTTAGTGCAAACGTTTATGAAATTTAGCAATATTTTCATGCCCTTTTATTGGATATTTTGTATTAAAAAAATAACACTCTGTTCAAAATAAATGAATAACATGTACATAATTACTGAAAAATCTAAAGCAATGTTCACTTAGGTATGTGCATTCTACTGTTTCAAGGTGTGTAGTAAGATTCACACATAAGGTCACATTATTCAAATTTAAATCAAATGTTACAAGGTCATACATACAAGGGTATTCATACCTCATTGTAATACTGAGTTGGTGGTGTTAAAAACATCACACCACTGTTTTTCCACTGTATGGCTGCATTACAAATATCTTCTGTCAGAAATCCAATGTGCTGTATCCCTGGTCCTTCATGTTCACTGAGAAATGTATCAATTTGATTTGGTCCTAACAAAATGAAAACAAGAATAAAATAAAAACAAAATGTATGTCCTTTTAAACGTCTTTTTGTAATATGGAACCATGTGGATAAAATAAACCTATGTATAATTAAATTTGCAGACATTTACTGCAATATCTAAATACTCATCAGTTCAGCTTGGAAGATGGAATCCAATCCTGGTTGTTTCACATCCAACTATGAAAAAATCATTCTGCTGCAACATTGACTGGAAAATCAAACCCATTGGCAGTCCCTTTATTTCAAGTGCAGAATCTTGCTATGCTCCTGTGAAAGGTGAAGTACTTGTGAGCATGGATGCCCTGGTCAAACATCACCACTTTATGCTTGGCTACTCAGACCTTTTCTTCCCAGTTCATCACAAATCTCTCTTAAAACTGTTTAGTGACTGATGCCTTGACAACATTCCCAACTCCAACCTCTGGAACCTCTAAAAAACACCCCTGTAATACTAACCCCACATAGTGCACAGATCTGCAGTTCACCATGCCACAAGCCAATGCTGTTTCCTACCATTCTCTTGGGAACCCTGCAACACTGGACCTTATAGGCAGTGTTCCTGCACCCCTCTCTCTCTCTACCCTGACCAACCACATTCCATCCTTTTTACCACACATAACCACAAAAATAACCCTCTTATGGTTTGCACCCACACCACCTGACCACCAGTTCAGATAATCAAGTCAATTACTTGGGGTAATGTCTGCCCTTGTATGTAAAGTGACCCTACAATGACCACCCTCACTGCCAGGATCATGGAAGGAAAAGGATAAAAGTCAACCACCCCTTGACCTCAGACCACCAGTTCAGAGATGGCCTCTCAATTTTTGATGACATCATCTTCTACCAAGATAGGCATCGTCATCTCAACACCACTTCACAAACAAGTGGAGGCTCTACAATCTGCTCACCAGTGTGGCTCTCACATGTACTTGTGGGTTTTCACCTTCTAAACCAGCATGGTGCCAGCTACTGCAGCAATGAAAATCCACTATCCAGCTTGGAATTGTATGCTACCATCATAACCAAGTGCCTCAATAACATTATACTAATACTTCCTGTGATCCACCTAATGGCTTGAAGCTAACTTTTTCCATTACAATGATCCTAGTCACCTGGTGGTAAGGGGCAGGTACAGCACATCTCCCATTGTGGAATAGCTGCAAATTGTGTAGCAGCACCTATTGCTGATTTTCATTACAAATTTGTCACCTATGGCATCAGTGGTAAAATCACATCTGGCAAAGGCCCTAAGTTCACATCCAGTCCAACAGGCACCTTCCTGTACAACTGATGTGTCAACAATTAGACCCCATCTGTGGCCTTTCCCCCATGGCAACTCCAGAGCAGAAGGGGTGGTAATAACACTGAGAAACTGAACCAGGCAGGTTCAAATAATACCAAATGGGTCAAAACTGACATTGTTGTGGAGGTACACCAATTTGACCAATATGCCTTAAGGGTGGATGGCTATGGAAGAGTAACTTTTAAGCAGATATTTCCTTCAGAAATACATCCAATCATACCAGGGCCTCTCTCACCTGCTCATTGCACCTGGTTCAGTTACCATACCTTTATCAAGCACCATTTCCTGAAAAAGCAGCCTTCACAAAATCATCACCTGAACTTCCACATCAAAGTCTTGATCCAGCTAAAACAAGGACCCAAACATTGCAACCAATGCCGAGACCAATGCACAAGTTCATCACAACTCACACATTGCCATGTTCCAATGCAAAACCAACAAACAATGGACATACCTATAAAAATGGACCCATCCATCCATACAGACCCACTGATGTCTGGCACCAGCCAGTCACCAATGGATCTACTCCTTGAACCCTTTGTGCCCCCATATCACATAATGCACCTGCAAAAAAGTAAGCACCTATCCAATCAGAGACAGGCCACACATTCAGGCTTGCCTTTTATACACTGCTCCATCAGATGATGCCACCAGAAGACAATCAACTGACTTTTGTGCTTAAGAGTTTTCAACTTCCACTTGCTTTCCACTTATGTTGAAGAGGACACTACAAGAATCTATCCCCATGTGAGATGCCAATAACATACAACTCAGTATTATTCTTGTCAGTTGACATCCTACTTCTATTAACATTACAATACCAATGAGGGCATTACAATAAAAACTAATTATGTAAAGCTTCTTAATTTTTCTTGATTGATGTTAAAAATCATCAGTCTGTCTTTGTCCTTGCCCAAAGACTTAAATGGACATAGAAAAAAATATGAGTTAAATATTGTTTTACGTGTTATAGGTACAATCGAGACTTTTAATGCTATTACTGGACAAGTAGTTGCATAACAATTCACTGTAACAAAGTTAATTAAAGAGTCGGCCTATTTGTGTGAGTTGTTTTAGATAGTTTTTTAAAAGTTTTATTTGGTGAAATGTATATGAAAAAGTAAAATTAAAATGTAGGGTGAAAAAAATACCATTTCAATTATTATCCTGGACTTAGACATCTTACTGGCAACATTGTATTAACGTGTCAACTATAAAGTACTTAACTCCCCTCTCCTCTCCCCCCTTGCACACCAATTTCAAAAAAATATTTCCATTTTGCTCCCTGGAAATTAGGCCTGGATCACTACCACTTGTAACATTGCTCTTAAAATATTTCTACAGAAAGTCTTAAAATAACCTACTTATTGTAAAGGAGTCTTTTAGTGGCCACCTTTCTGTGGGTAATTTCAAGTACCAACTGTCAACAGGAGATCAAAACCAGCCCCAATCTGGGGCTCAACAACCTCTTTGTAGAAAACCATACATGCACGTGCCACTATATTGTTTGTTAAAAAGTGTTTGTTGGGAAAATGTCTACGTTTAAATATTGTTTTACATATTAGTACTTTATATGCACTACGAAAATCAAATCACAGATTTATGCACAAGTCCATTTTTCCTGGTTCACAATAAGTACAGATGACGATTAATTTATAAACTATTTTGCCGCTCTTACACTTTAGACTGATTTTGGGTCAAAATTAAAACGGGCTAACAAAATTCGTACCTTGACCGTCTAAAGCTTCTCCAAATACAAATTTCGTGACATCTTGATCATGAGATTCATTCAATATTAAAGCTTCTTCACTACACAAATGTTCTTTCAATACAGTGAGTCTTAATCCAAGTGTTTTTCCGTGACCATTATCTGTTTTTACAGTAAGTCCACTTTCAGCATCTTCTCCACTTAGTAACTGCCTAGAAAATTTAAAACATTTTTCATACCAATCCATATAGAGAAATGACGACCATTTTTCAACTGCAAAAGCAACATGATCAATACCAATAACTGGAGACTTTTTAGTTATCTTGGTTTCTGTGGTTACAGGATCGTCGGTTACTTCTGTGCAATAACTATTTTTATATTCTTGTTTAATAAAGCCTGGTAGAAAAAAACCAGTAAAATTTTCCTTGTTGAAGATAGTATGCTTGACATTCCCCACCGGCGATTTAATTATTGCAAGATCAACACCCTCTCGGGATAGCTTTGTGTTTTCAAGTATACCGGCTTGCAGAAAAGGACTGTAGTCACTGAAGTTAACGACATTCTGACAAATCTCTTGAACACTCTCCACTTCGAAAGCAACATTTTCTACGGTGTCCCTATGGACAAATTTGCTCTCTTTTAGGACTATTTTCACTGGTCCAAGTTGCAACAGTATTGCATTTTCCTTGGCGTGACGCCCAACAATGGTTGATCCAAGGCTGCCAACAAATTCTTGAATCCTCTGCTTTATGCATTTACAAACAATTTCAATGTGGTGCAGCTTCATTTCAAAATTTATTAACCAAATTTAATACAAAAACCAACGCAGGGATTCACGATTACAAAGACTGAGAATTTGTACCATTTTCGATAAGTGTCATCTTAATCCAACACCATTGGCGGTCAACTGAATAACAAATGTGATACCTTAGTAAAGGGTACTTTAAGGAAAAGTGGGCTCATAATACGAAATGACAAAAATCCATAGCAAATTTTACGGAGTCTGTAATCTGGTTTTTTCCCGTGGTTTCCTGAACATGTGGTTTGTCCGGTATACAAGTTCATAGCTGCGCTGCCCTACCTCACTTTACTTTCTGTCGTTTGTCCGAAAACGCCATCAATGTTCTCGTTTTCAAATCGAGAAAATACGGGTTTCATTTAAAATGCAGGTTTCCCAAAGAAGATGTTGCTCACACAAAACAACTTGCTGCCAGTATGAAACTATCAGATTTGCTGTTGTTGTTGTTATTGTTCAAATGGCATCGAATTTTGCATGAGATTAGGCACATGGAGGTAAGTGGGCCTAAGTTCACCCACATTGACATATGCAATGGACCTTCCCGTGGCATCAGTTGTCTCATCTACTGAAATCCAGATTTTTGATCCATATAAAGCATGGCGGATAGTATGCACTGCGTTGTTATGTAACTTTGATAAATAGTTGTTTCGAAGAGTTAACTCATCAAGGATCTTCATTGCAGTAAATTCCTCCAAGAAAGATGAAAATTTCTCATGTTTTAACTTGAATGGAATATCAGCTGCTACCATTACTCTACACAGTTTTTCATTGTAGTCCTCTGATCTAGACTTTTTGATTGTTGGCTGTATTGGGAACTGGCTGCTGTAATTGAGTGTGTGTGCCGGTAGATACTGTGTGCTTTTTAGTCGAGCGATGTTGAGTAACTTGACTCTTTTTGCCACATTGGACAAGCTCATTGCAAATATACCATCCGAAGTAAAAGAGAAAACTGTGATTCCTTAGGTGGTATTAT
>RDPX01000027.1:2255156-2294239 GCA_003991215.1 Morbakka virulenta
CACAGAGGATAAGTAAGTAAGTAAGTAAGGGAAAAAACATGTGATAGGTGCGGAACAGAATACACCATGTCGGAAAAAGATCGCCAGACTAATGGTACTCAAACGTAGAAGACTCAACTGATAGGTTGATAATTAAAGGATCGATTCCAACAGCGTAGGTATATTAATACCAAAGGAATTAATCAAGTTTATTTACCATTGTGTAGTAGATGGAGTAAAGTTTGTAGCAAACGACCTCCTCGCTAGAAAATTTGACATCCTGGATAACGACATTTAAATTTATTTTTTTCTTCTACTTTTTCTTCTCCTCTCCCTTTTTCCTCTTTTCTTATCGTTTAGAAAAGAATCCCTTTGGCTTGGATGTACCCTACTGTTAAGGGAGGATTGACAAAAAGACCAGCTGTGTTCTACCCTGTTGATGTGGCAAGATTCTGCTTTTGGGTAGTCGTTATTTAGCAATTCTGTACAAGATTCTCTGGTGTTTCTCTATAATACCACAACAGGACAAAGGGGTGTTTTCAATATGGATTTTGGTGTACATGTGGCATAGAAGTCTGCAACTCCCTGTTTTCAGTCTCACTGTCATTACTTTTTCTCTTCTGGAGAGGTGGTAATAAGCACAGTCGAGGTTGCGATCCCAATAAGGTTAAAGCCAACGTTCCCCTTGTTTATTTTCATAATGGCGTTTGTGTTGCTTTGCCAAAGTAACGTATCTGGTTTCTTGTTATATTTTCGTCCCCTGTTTACATTCCTGTAAGCAACCTCATTACTTGACATGTACATAATAAAATGTATTACATCAGATCGCCAACTCTTCTATGGCTTACTAAAATATCTTAGGAGTTGCGAGAAAATCGTGCAGTTACTTATTTTTGGTGTTTCAGAGGTCCTGTATTACACGCAGAGTACTACAGAAAATGATAACTTTGTTTCTTAGATCCTTTAATTTTGCTTGACTGTACTGGCAGGGGCTTTTCTTATTTCCTCTTCGCTTTTTCCTCTTGAGGTAAATTAATATCTTTGTTCTTCTGGCCAATGTAAACACTGAAGCCACCTTTCTTTGTTGGTATCTCAACTGAATTGTGATAGTAAACCAGTTTTTTGTAGAATATACTTTGCTGGTGTAGCGGGAAGTAAGCTCTTAACTCCGATACACCGGAATTCAATTCATTTTTAAAATGCCAGGGATATTCTGCTGTATTCCTAAAAATTCTCTGCTGATGGAGACCAGAGTACGCCTACCTTCCAGTCAACTTGCATACCAAGATTTAAAGTCTAATTCCCATTTTCAAACCATCTGTATTTAACGTAGAGTGTAAAGTCACCAATGTAAAGCCACTTATTCATTTTTTTGTCTTTGACCATTTATTTTTGCTATACCATTATTTAATTATACTGTGTATAAATCGATCATTTTTCTACTATTAATCTGTAAACGTTCTAATCTATAAACATATTCATTTGGAATTTTATACAAATATACACTTTATTTGATAACAGTGGACTGCTCTTTGGAGTATCCTAACAGCAACGTAGCCTTTGTAAGTTTATATTCAAATTATGTATGTCGTGTTCCTTGATATTTGGTCACGTAACCAAACACAATATACAAATCCACCTCTGTTGGTGCAACACCAACACCATACCATTTTACTGTAGTTAATCTGGGTTAAGTGTAGGTCAAGTAGAACTTGGGTAACACTGTCTCAATATACCCCAAAGTGCTCCGATGTTCTTTTATAGGTGCACGTTGTAGGTGATATTTGGTTATGTAAAAGGCAATACTGCCAAGTCGAACTCTCCCTGGTCATTTGGTAACTTATGCAGTATTCCCCACAAAGTCGTACAAAACATTGGATATGGTTCTTGTCCTTAGATTTCACATCAAGCCTAAACAAGAATTAGTCCATATTTTTCCACGGCATTTCCTTTGGCAGAATCACTTTTACAACGAACAGTGTTGCCAATTGTCATCCACCAGGGAATCTCAACTACTCTGTTAACCATGTCATTCAACTTATCTGCCATACTCGTATACAATGCCGTGAAATTTCTTCAACCAATCCCCTTGTACTTGGTCCAGGGCATTTCCATTTCGAGACCTTCTTTGTTTACTGGATCACCATTACAAACGTAATTAGAATTTCATCTTGTTTCCCATCGCTACGAGAACTACTTGCCTGTAGTTCTTGTAGCGGTTCAATATCTTTTTTATGATCTACTTGGTCATTCTAAATGTTACTCTCAAATCATTTACCCTCACAAGCATCATAGTTTTCATCGCTTTTCATCTTCCCAAAGACATGGAAAATGCAATAGTGGAGCCAATTTCGAAAATGTAGGGCAGCACAAAAGACTGCAGCACCTATAGAGACATTTCCCCACTCACCCAGGGAGGGAAAATATCTGCAAATGTATTGGAACAACGCACAAGAGCCTTCACTGCACAACTCCCAGTTTAGCTTTTTGCGATCTACCGGCCTCGCAGTATTTCCGTTACCATCTACAGGAAACCAACTCACACTGACCAGTACCTCAACAATGCATCACATCATCCAGTCTCAGCTCGAAATAGTGTCATCACCACCCTGTTTGGAAGAGCAAGAAGCATTATTTCTAATCCACAGGACCTCAGAAAAGAAGAAAGACACCTTCAAAGGGTTCTCTTATCCAATGGATACCACGCTAAGGATGTCCAGAGAGCCTTACACAGAACCACTGGACCTAATCATGAAGATAAAGAACCCCTGAAACGTATACGTCTGCCTTACATGAAGAATACCAGTGAGCACCTAAGACGAGTCCTCCGATAACACAACATTCAATGCTCCTTCTTCACTACATCCACCTTAAGGAAGATCCTCTCAAAACCAAAAGACCCAGTTCCTCTTGATTAAAGGAACAACATAGTCTACAGACTGCAATGTAAGGACTGTCCTGCCTCTTACATAGGTGAATCAAAGCATTCCTTGGGTCAAAGAGAAAAAGAACACAAGAGAGCTGTTCAGAAAGGTGACACCAAAAATCATGAAATAGTCGAACACTGCTGGACACAGGATCATACCTTTGACTGGGAAAATAAAAGAATTATAGACAAAGAAATCAACACAACAAGAAAAATAAAAGAAACAATCCATTCCTTGCAATGCAGCAATCACATCAACAGTATATCCTACACCCTTCCAGTAATATGGCTTCCAGCACTGAAGAAAGAAACACAACAAACACAACATAGGTATGGCGCCACTTCCCGAAACAACTCCAGCCCTGTCTACACTCACGTCCGCACTAACAAAGTATAAAATAGCCGCATCTAATCATTTCAGTAGCCTGACGATGGGAGAAGTATCTCTCGAAACGTAGCTCAGAAAAAGCTTACGACTCATGACATGATAAAGCTCTTACATCTATGACAGAATACCATGCTTCTCTATAAACAGGGTTTGGCTGACTGTTACGTGGTTATATCTTTACTAAAGAGCAAACCATTTTACCTCTTGAACAGTTTCCTGCACATTTACTCCCATCAGTATTACGAGCAACTTTGTCTTAGATATTGTTTATTACCACGTGTACTTCAAACTCATTGAGATCCTTTCTTGGTGTAAACTTTGAACGACCTGTGCGCATTGATGATTTCATTACAAATAAGCTGACATATATTACACGGCCTTTTCTGTGTTACAGCCTTACCTTTTTTTGTTCTAAGTTGTTCATTATAACTGCCTTCCTAGGTAACAACCTGTATACCTGCTTCCGCATTCTTGGGTCAAAGTGTTTCAGTCGATTACACTTGTTGTTTCATGTATTCTATAACAACTTCATTCGTATTCATGCAGCTGCCGAGACGGCAGGTAAGTGCTGCCTACCTTTACTCTATTTTCCTTTATATTTCCTGTCAGCACAACACTTTTAATCTTCTTATGCATAATATGACCCACAAATTACAACTGTTTATCTCTAATAGCTTCTATTACACACCCTTCTACATCTGTCCTTCACACGAGCTCTTCGTTGGATAAATTTCCTGTCCACAATCTTTGTAACACTTCCGTAAAATCAGATTTCCAAAATGTTCAACCGTTGAGCTATGGATGGTTAAATTAACAAAATTCACTTCAGTACTACAACCTTAGTCACAGTAAACAGAGTAAATATAAACCAGTGAATAATCGCTACAACACTCAGTATTCCATTTAGGACCTTTTACCAACACAAATAATCGAACACAAGGAATTCTTTAGTTATTCACTGCGAAACGTGAAAAAATGTGGAAATTAGCCCCCTGTCTCAATATTAAACGGTATTGTACCAAGACAAAAACCATACGATATGAAGGGCAAGCTTTAAACCGCCACACAAGACATACCTTAAACGGTAAAAATTTTGCATTGATTAAACTTATGGACGCAAATTTAGCGAGGAAAATTTCAGATTTCCCCAAAGGTGAAAAGCAAACATTATTTTCCCCTGGAACTTGGCAGCTCCATGTTCTTATATTTTCTCATGTAACATATATTCTTAAGACAATCGGGCTTTTGCTGTAAGTGTTTCAGTTCAATTCGACACTCCTAAAATTCCATATTTATTTCTTCCACTAATTCAAAATGGTAACTTTTTCCTCTTCATACATTTAGAAAATTTTACATTTCTATCATCTAGTTTAAGTGAACAGGTTTTAAGCGGTTCCATAGGTCGTCGTACTGTAAGAGTTTTAATCATAAGACCACGGCTATGTATTCCTTTTACAAATCTTATTAATTTCCTATTGAGTTCTTTACCTTTCGACGGTACAGAAGTAACGATAGACTTACTCTTACGACGTGCCTTGCCAAGTCCTGCTCTCTTTTAATTTTGTAAAATCTTTTTCAAAATATTCGATAGCAATTGTTTACGTTTTTAACAAAATACGTTGCTATCTGGACTCCATTCTCACAAGTAAATGCTAAATAAAAAATAAACCACTGCTAATCTGGGTATTTAGTTCATCACAAACAAAATTTTTAAGACGATCAAATTCAAAAAAAGGAAGTTTTGAATTTAGGATAGCTTTTTAGAAGTGGAAGCATGTCTTAATGTCTACATAGTTCTTAATTCATTCACAAAATGGATCAAACCTTGTTAACCTACAAATTTTTGTGCAGCTCTTTTGGCTTTTTATGTTTATTATTTAGTGTGGAAACCCTAAATTGGTGACAAAATCTTAATTGTTCATGAAAGATAAATATAGAAAAATAAAAAACAAAATATAAAATATATTTTCATAAAAGAAAAAATCCGCAGCAAGTAAATGCGATGGCTTGCATGAAAACTCTACCTAAAACATTGCCGCTTTATACCATACGAAATATTCCTAATGAAATATACCGTCATACTATGAATATTGCAAAACATGGTGCTGAAGTATCTGCCCTTGTTTTATCTTGCACACTTTGAAGAAGTCCTCTTATTCAAGGTGGACTGGATATTTCAATCAAGGTGAAAACTAAGATTTTCAAACGCGTGGTTAATGAGTTGAATTGGGGTAAGCATAAAGCACTTATTGCAGACAATTAGAAAGCACCAGTGAACGATGAATGCGAGGATGAAGAAATGAAAGAAGATAAGGAGCTAGAAGATGATAATATAATAAAGGATATTAAAGTTTATTAGAATTCTTGTGTAAGAATGACCCAGTTCAATCGGGTTGCGAGTCTGGATAACAGAAAGCATGGAATGAAGTCTAGAAAGGATCTTTACGAAATTTAAATTTTCCATAACTTGAATTTTGTGGACAAATTCCCGTTTGTTAAAACAGCAGAGGTAAGACAGCGCATTAAAAAAGTCGGCCTAATGTATCTACAAGAATGTTAACTTAAAAAAAACAACTAAAAAATAACCAAAGAAATTTGTAGAGACTATAAGAAAAAAATTGTAGTGTGATCGAGGTTCTATTAACTGGAGCAATGAATCAACCTAGTGTCTACCATAGAAATTTCGAGCTAATCATGTGGAACGCTTTTGTAGCAGTTATAACAAAGCGCGTCGTCACCTTAACTGGTACATACACTATATTATTTGGAGCACTGTTCTAATAATATATCAACAGCTGAGCAAGTGAAAAAAATATCCATCGATGTCTGTCAAACATATTCCCCTACATCCTTGTGCCATGACCAACTCACTTCCTGTAAATCACGGTTTATATCCTGAGCGAGGGCAACATAGAGCCGACGAGAATTTTCTGCAACAATACAGTTTGCATCCTATTTGTCCTGGAAGCATCCTACTTCCGCAAGAATGCGGGCTTGGGCAATTTGCAGCAAAATGTGTTCTGGTTGGACATAACGTTGTTCTTGACGTAGCTGTATAGCGTAAAAAGCAGTTTTTAATCCTGAGATGATTAAAACGTGGAAGCCGGCATTTGTATACGCCATTTGAGCACACATATCCAACATGGCATCTAAAAAAACAGAACGAACGAAAACAATAACACTACTTTAATGAGACCATTTCTTAGCTAAACTGTTTTTGCAACAGAATGAGCTTTAAATTTACACTTGAAACTAATGTTGATTTCACCTCGTATTGAAATTGACTAACAACATATAAAAAATAATAAACAAAATTCAAAATGAAACTAATTTGCACAATATTTTAAAATGCACAACAATTCATTCATTCATTATGTGCCGTGCGTGTTACACGCTTAGACGATCATAGCCTTCCATTCATCTCTCTTCTTAGCTCTCTTAATCCATGTTACTCTTTTAGATCTTTCTTTCTTGCTCATCCATCTTACAACGTTATCCATATGCATCATTCTAGGTTTACCTCTGCCTCTCTTTCCTGGTATCTTTCCAGTGAGAATTAGATGTTCGATCTTCTCATCTCTGATAATATGTCCAACGAATGGCATCTGTCTGGACTTTATGGTGTTTAAAAGTTCTCTTGTAGTGCCTGCTCTTCTTAGCATTTCTTCATTTCTTACTTTGTCAGTCCATATTATTTTCATCCTTCTCCTTACAAACCACATTTCTGCAGCTTCCAGGTAGTCTCCAAGCTTACTAGTAAGAGTCCATGCCTCTACTCCATACAGCATCACTGACCACACGTATGCTTTCAGGATTCTTATTCTGGTCTGCATGCTGATTTTGTTGCATTTCAACACTCTCTCCAACTTATAAAATGTTTGCTTAGCTTGTGTAATCCTTGCCTTCACATCCATCAATGACCTTCCATCCGATGATATCCAGCTGCCAAGATAGTTAAACTTGTTAACTTGTGTTTCTCCTCTGACTTTTAAAGAACATAATGGGGCAGCAATAGAGTTTGTCACAACCATACTGTGTGTCTTCTTGATGTTGTGAGACAGTCCTTTACGTTCACTTTCTTCGACTACAATGTTTAGTATTTCTTGTAGATCCGTTTCATTACCAGCTATCAGCACAGTGTCGTCTGCATATCTTAAGTTGTTTATCATCTTTCCATTGAGACATATTCCAGGTTTATTTTCTAAGTGTCTCAATATCATCTCACTGTATAGAGTGAAGAGCTCCGGGGATGCAACACAACCTTGTCTTACTCCTCTTCTTATTTGCTTCCATTCACCTACGCTATCATCTACTCTCATTGCTGCCGTCTGCTCCTAATATAAGTTTCTTATCAGCCGTGGGTCTTTTCCATCAATGTCCAGTTCACTCAGTATTCTGATGAGATCTTCATGCCTGACTTTGTCAAATGCTTTCGTGCAATCTATGTAGCATAAAAAGACATCCTGTTGAACTTCAATGCATCTCTCTGTCAGTGTTCTTAGTAAATAGATTGCGTTGCGAGTTCCTTTGTTCTTTACAAAACCAAATTTAACGTCAGAAGTCTCTAGTTGCGTTTTGTATTTTACTCTGTTCAAAAGGACAAGCAGGATCACTTTTATGATATGACTCATTAAACTCATTGTCCTGTGTAACTCGCACTCTACTGCTCCGGGTTTCTTCGGTAATGCTATGAAAACTGATTTTGTTAAATCGAGTGGTAGTTCTCCTGTGTCATATATTCTATTGACTAGGTTTGTTGACTTTTCCACCCCAATGTCTTCTGTACCTGCGACCAGTTCTGTAGCCACGTTATCTGGTCCTACTGATTTTTCCCTTTTCACCTTCTTTATGGCATTTTCTATTTCTGATGTCATAATAGGTGGACCATCCATGTTCTTGTAAATCAGTGGTTTGTCACCTCTTTCATCTCAGAACAGTTCCTCTATGTATTCACCCCATCTTTCAGCTATTTCCTCTTTGGTCATAAGCATTTGTCCATTCATGGCTTTTAAGCATCCGGTGCTGCTACATACCCCTCGTTTCTTTAGGTTCTTTATCTTTTGTGCAGCTTCTGACGGTTTGCGTTCTATCTCTTCACACTGTTTGTTCCACCAGGCTTCTTTTGCAGCAACACACTTATCCATCACTTCTTTGTTTAGTGCATTGTATTCATTTTCATTTATTCCTTTCGATGCTTTTCGTTTTTCCATTAGCTTCAGAATCTCATCTGTCATCCATTTCTGTTTGGCGATTCTCTTTCTTGTTGAAAACATTTCTGTGGCAGTTGTGACTAATGCTTCTTTAAATGCTTGGCATTCTTCCTCAATGCTCTTTTCCAAACCTTCCAAACATTGGAATTTGTTCATAACTGTAATGCGGTAATGTTCTTGTATTGCTTTATCTGTTGAGAGGTATAATAAATCTAGTTTCTTATTCTGTTGTTTCTTCTGCAGTGTTTTTAGTTTTACTTTTACTGTGGCTATTACAGGATTGTGGTCACTGTCACAATCTGTTCCAGGGTAGCTCCTGCAGTTTTGTACTGAGCTCTTGAATCTTCTATTTATGGTGATGTAATCTATTTGGTTTCTTACTTTATCACCAGGGCTTTTCCATGTCCACAGTCTGCGTTTGTGATTGTCAAACCACGTGTTCATGATACACTGTTCAGATCTTAGACACCAGTCCACCCATGCCTCTCCTCTTTCGTTTCTTTCTCCTAGTCCATGTGGTCCTACCGTGTCACCTTGTCTTTCTCTCCCCACTTTGGCGTTCATGTCTCCCATCATGATAGTGATCTCGTTCTTTTTACATTCCTTCTTAGCTCTGTCCATATCATCATAGAATTTCTCCATCTCATCTTCAACTTCATCTGCATCTGCTATTGGTGCGTAGACTTGAATGATGGCTATGTCTAGTGGGGTGCCTTTGAGTTTTACTAATAAAATTCTGTCAGACACAGTCCAATAAACCTTGAGACATTTTGATTTTCTTGCATCCAGTATGACACCAACTCCTTTCATGTGTACTTCTCCACCTGAGAATATGATAGTATATTGATCATGTGCTATTTTGCCCGTTCCTTTCCATATCATTTCGCTGATACCTCCGAAATATAACCACCTGCTGCCTTGTAGGTTATGCTTCTTCAGGCAAAGGCTAGGAGAAGGTTAACTCTGATTTCAAATCCCTACATATGGGTTAAATATGGAATGTGATGGTGTCACGTTAAAAACACTCGACAGAAGGCAATGTCAAACCACTGTTGTATTTCTGCCAAGAGAATCATGGCCAACAGAATCAAAAGAATAAACGTGAATGGTGTTACAGGGACCTCATCCAAAAATGTAGGTGTCTCACCCGGTAGGGACAGACGAGTGCGACAGACGTCACCCGATCATCATTCTGCTACTGTCAGCAACAGACATTTACTAAAAGTGGGGACATGGAACGTAAGAACTATGGCAAACCCAGGCACAATAATATCAAGCCCAAATACATCAAGCAAATAAATAAAATTGATATGTTTTAATTAAGTTAAAGACGGCACTACCTCTATGCTTGGTAGGCAATATATATAATTTAAAGTCATAAAGTTTTTTTTAACCAAGTTACAAAAATGTCTGCCCCATCTTTAAAGCACACATCCTATTTGTGGTGTTCAATTTATGAAGGGGGTCAGTTACCAACAATTAGCAGAAAACAGCTCTGCAAATTTTCTGTGATGCGAAGAAACAATTTATCTAATTCCGTGTCAAGTACACTGCATCCCTTAAATGTTTGGAAAAAAAGTTAAAATCTGCCCTTGATTGAGATATCTTAGATTAATTATACAAAATTATTAACTAATACGTTTATCCATGATTTCTCAAGTCTGTTGTTCGCAGAAGGTGTAAATGAAGTATCGTAATTTCGGTCTGGGCCCTGGATGCTTTGTTTAACACGTTTTGAAGAATACTAAATATGCATTGTATATTATTTACTTGTTGTAACTTATGGTTACGTGCTCCTGCATTTTAAAAGTCCATCAACAAATGTTTATATGTTTACGTTTCTTTCAGTGCCTTTTTAAAGGCTAGCAATGGTAAACATACAATCGAGCATAAAACACAAGACTCTATGGTTCTTTGGACTATTTTTAAAATGCCTGGTGATATCAGCCATAAAGCAATGATTAAGATAGGTTATACGTATACAAAATAATATTTCAAGGTTTTCCAAGGTTGGACTAAAATAATATTGAGTGTGTAATGGTCGTTGATTGTGATTATATTTGTGTTCACATTTGCGTTCGTGCAGACTCCACGAAACCACGGATACAGCCAGATTCTCACTTATGAACACACCATACACGTTTACCTTTGAAACAATAAACATATACAAATCACTAGGGTTATATGAACAAGATGCTGAGTCCCCAAAAGCAATAACTGATGTAATGGGGACGGTTACCAGAGTCATTATTAACAAAAACAGAAACAAGTTGAAATCACAAAACTAACAGGAAAGAAAGCCCTTTGAAAATGTCTATATTTAACTTAAAGGTTTTTGGGAAAATTTATAATTTCTGCCCAACTTCCTTTGGTGGACTATTACGAGCTCGAACTGTTTGTGGAATCCGGTATTATAGTACAAAGCAAAAACGCGGTAAAAGATCTTACACTGGTACGAGGAAGTCAGATATGTCGTGCTTCTGAGAAGGTCAAAGTAGGAAAGGTGGTATTAAAAAAAACAATTGAGAAGAGGTTAACTTTGTAATTGAAAAAAGGTGACAATTTTGAGAATCATCGAAAGAGACTTACTTCTTTGCGAATTCTATAAGCGACAACACCATTAGTGGCGAAATAACTGTTCTGTTTGGAACAGAGCGGGGCAAAGCATTTTATATGCAGCACAGTTTGTGGTAACGGTGAACCGTGTGAGTTTTATTTCTTGACAATCAACCTATAAAGAATAAACAACGGCCAGATAGTAGTTTGGGAGTTGGGCCTCTATTTTTCAGTTCCGTGGCCGAAAACCAATGGTATTATAACCTTTAAAGTAGATACTGGAGCCAATGTAACTGTCATTGGACGTAAATCGGCCAAGCAACTGAGTATTGAAGCACACCAGATTATAAGAAGTAATCAAAAATTAATTGATCAAGACAGTCACAACCGTAATTTTGATAGGACAAGTAAATTAAGAGAATGATTTCGAGATAAATAGTTCGATATTACATACTTTATCTGTGACAGACTTTCTACACCATTTTTCGGGCGACCGACAATCAGGGTCATGGAGGTATTAAACATAAACATCCTTAATTTCAACATATTTGAAATCGACTTCGCAAAGGAATTTCCTAGACTGTTTAATGGTTTGGTAAAGACCAAGGGTCAACCAGTCTTAGTAAAGATACACGACAACTGGACCACACATGCAGGCCAATGTGCATTTCAGTACAGTTATCAGTATCACTGAGAAAGGAATTAGACAAAATGTAATCAATGGTAGTAATTTGTCATGTTGATCAGCCGAAACCGTATTGCCATCCTATAGTCGTTTTAATTAGACGTAACTGATCCTTTCACCTTTGCCTAGATCCCACAAAACTTAACTCAGGAACTTGTCGAGAACATCATCCTTGGGAAAGCGCACGAGACATTAACAAACTCATTGTATCGATTTTTGCCCGAGCTCGATAATTCTGGCTACCGGCAGATGGAATTGAGTGAAGATTGTTAGTTAGCAGCTACAATTCTAACACCCTTCGGAGGGGCTTGTCCCACTTAAAGTCCGTTTGTCATGGCATCATTGCTTGAGATTTGTAATTGACACATGGGAACGATTGTATCTTGTTTAAAAGGAGCTGTGAGTGTGGGTGACTTAAACGTGTATGGAACAACGTAAAATAAAAATGATCACCGACTAGGAGAGTTTTTAAATAGATTAAGAAAAATTGGGATAACTTTGAATTTAGACAAATGTGCATTCTGTAAGACCGAAGTAACTTTACTTAGGTATAAAATTGGCCCTCGTGGAGTTGAATCAATGAAAGGAAAGATTGATGCAGTTGAAAACCTACCGACTCCTAAGAACGTACTGAACTAAGACGTTTCTTGGGGATGGCACAACAGGTCGCAAGTTGGGCTTCTAAATTTGCCCAGACAGCTGAGCCATTACGTCAGCTCTTGAGTTCCAGGAATTAGTGTCATTGTATTTTGCACCACACTGATGTTTTTAAAAATGTTAAAATGCTACTGCTTTCACTAAAGGTTCTCATTCTTTATCATCCAAATGTACCAACCAAATTGCGTGCACATGGCAGTGACCTCAATCTAATCACAGTAATGCTATATTAGCAGTAGGGCAGAGAGTAGCACCCTGTTGTCCGGATCCCCTTCTGTGCCTCCACTTGAAATGGTGCCTCCTCTAAACTCAGGAAATATCCCTTTAGAACAATATACCACTGTTAATAGTCCCTGAGATAGTATTATCGAGAAGCTTGTGGTAGTAATGCAAGACAGAAATAACGTTATCTTCAAATCAATTATTAAAAGAGTAGAATTCAATAACCGACAGAAGTATAACGGTGTAACAAAGCCGAAGGGAGCGTTCCCAAGGTTTGATCAAAATCAAGAAAATTTCCTAAATTTCCTAAAATTTGGAGTGAAAAGTAGGGGTAGACATTTTGGAGAACATCCGACAAATGTAATGAATACATGATATATGTATTAAATGCAATACAAATTGGGGTGATTAAAGAACAAATATCAATAGAGTTTTGGAACCAAACTTCTCTGCAGTAATCGACAATGAAGTATAGGACATCAGCAAAACGTAAAAGTTATTAATATAAATCAGATATCTGGGGCATGGCCATGAACTGAATAAGGGATTTTCGGAATTGGAGAAATATATTGGGCCATGACACGGAAGAATGTTGCCTGAACAATCCTGAATTAGCCGTTAGGCTGTAGTTTGGGCATGCATCTCATGCGTGGGCATGCCTGCGAAGGCAAAAGGGGTATGCCGAAGAAACCTAACTGTGTCGGCACCAACAGTATCCTCCTTCTCTCTTTATTCATGGTAATTTTTAAGCTTAAATTGTGCACTCTAGTACTTGTCCTCTTCCAAAAGTCAGGAGTATAACGGACATAATATCTTAAATTTCTAAATTCTTTTTTCATTGCTAATGGCAGGATAAAGTGACAGAAATAATACGGATTGTAGCAGCTGATGGCAGGAAATACAAGATTATTGATCAGTCGCACTAGATGGGTAGAATGACAAATGGTTTTGGAGACTTTTCTTGAGGGTTTTACTGCAATCGTTCAGTGACCACAAGACAATGTCACTTGAACCAATGCCGTATCCAGGAAAGGAGACAGAAAAATTGCTGTCTGCTTCATCCACTCTATTGAAAAAACACGAGGACTTTAACTGTGTTCATGAATGCCTTGTTGACGAAACTAAAATTTTTTGATTGACTTAAAAAGATTAAATTTTCAAATTTTTTGGCTTTGTTCATCCGCCTCTTTAAAGATGACATTCCTTATTTTTGAACGTGGTATACATGATATAATGAGTAACTGAATATAATTCAATGCACTAGCACCATCACCGGAATTTTATAATTATGCTTTGCTTCACTTGAAGATGTTTCATTGTGATACTACAGTGCTGGACAACTCATGTGTTAAAGGCAAATACAATGGTCGGTAATAAAAAACATTATTTGATCTTGTTGAGAAAATAAGTTGATCAAAACACCAAGCAGTAGTTTACTGAGGCTGAGGCCTTGGCCCAGTGGGCCGGGATATTACTATCCTTCGGCTATCTTATCTTTTAAGGTGAATGGAACGTTTACATCAGAAACGGAAATCGCAATCAATAATTTTGCTGTCGTCCCGGGTGTTCTTGTGAACCAAGAGGTGTTCCTGATAAAGTAGAAACGCCTACCTGCGGAGGCAAAAGTTTATCTTTTGAATCTATCTCCTCCTCCGATATTGGGTACGGAGATCGGTAATTGGGGAAAGTGAACCAAAGTAGACAAGAAAATGTCACGCAATGACTTAAGTTGATTTTGATGCTAGTAACTACTCAAATATTCACCACTTATTGCGAATATGACAATTCAGAGTGCTTATTCTCTGTACAATCATCACTCACCATGTATGCTTAAACTGAATCATATTTCATGTTAATATCACTTCATACAATCTTTCCAGTCTTAGAGATGAATTTTTGCACGTTTGTTGCAGTATATTCGTGGTTTAATAGTAGGAAAGGTGTAGTAGACATCTAGAAGGCTGATTGTGGACATGTTAGATATTTACATTAATTCATATGTACTTATCTGAAAACAATTCATGTTGACATATGTTAAAAAAACGCTCCTGTAATAGAAAACTGTCCTGATGCCCTTTTGGACTGTAAAAGTGCCTTTTGTCCTGCCTCCCTTCCCGAAAAAAACAATCCCTGATCCGGGTCTAAGACTACATCATTTGGTACGTCATTTACATTTTAAAAGGCCTAAGAGAAACGGGTATAACGCACCATCATCTTGAAAAAATTTTTTATTACTAATATCCCCCTATCAATCTGTTAGAAAGTAAAAACGTTTTCTGTACTTCTTACCTTTTGCCAGTATATCCTAAAGGACAGAAGCATCGTCCGTTGGTCGGCTGGCAAGTTCCTTTCCCACAAAAACATCTGTTTACGCAATTACGACCGTACGTGCCGCTAAGGCATTTTTTATTACAAGCAATGCCCTGCATAGGAGAAACACAAAGGTAGCATTATCACCACCTCATTCTGAAAGCAAAAAACTGATGGTAAGAAAATGTTCTATTTAATAGTCGAAAATGCACTAACAAATAATTTTTCTCCTAGCATTAAACTTTGTACAGCTTTAAAAAACCTCCCCGATCCTCTCTTCTCATTTTGGATGGGGCTCAGAAGCTTACTTATCATTTTTCAGAAAATTTTCTTCTTTAGAAATTTGTTTTTGTACATAATTTCTCTTTACCTTTTTTAGCTTTTAACGTAATTTTTCCCCAGTCACTGGGGCTCAGACGATGTCCTTCAGAGGGTCTTGGTTTTGGCAGTGATGAATTTCTGAATGCCCTTTCTGTGGCCAACCAATGGCTTTTTCTTGTGTAAAGTTCCAAAGACTTTTCACCCACTCGAGGAATCAGCTTGCCATGGGGTTTGACAAGGCGGAGATGCTTTCGTGTTCTAGTGATCCCAAGAGGTATGCCAGCAAAAGTTTGACTCCTAGTGGGTCTAACCATACTGGGAAGATTGTGGGAGAGGAAACGGACTAAATACGTTACCTTGCTCGTCATGGTTGTGGGTTGGGCTCGGAGATAACTACTCTGAAGAAAATTCCAAATATTCGGTGTGAGGGAGACCAAAAGTCCTTAGTGACTAGTATGAATGCCAGAAGTGAAAGACCAAAGAAACCATCTGGAAGAAACTTGGGATCCTAAATAACGAAACAAAAACAAAACTTGGTTTCTGGAATGTACCCACAATGTCTATGACTGGTAAAGTATGTTGAAAATTAGAAGGTATGATCTTCATATTCTCGTTGTGAGAAAATGCAGAAGGGCAGGCTCCTGATGCCAGACCCTTTTTACTGAGGAGATGGCACTGTCCTCTGGGCAGGATGACGACCAACCTACGGTCGAGTTAGAGATGAGGACCCTAGATGAGGCATGAGGAACTGTCCAGAAGCAAGCACAGGACAGAAAGAGCAGGAGAGACTTAGTCGTTGCCCAATGCATCACGAGCTGCGTTGGGAATAACTAAGTACGTTATGTATTCCAAGAATGAGGAGTGAGGACTCCTATCTTATTGAACGGATCAAATATCAATCGAGTTTAACCTATTGGTAGTACACTAAAAGCATACAAATACACCTGCATATAGGTAAGCAATTTGTATTTACTATATCTAAATATTTCTTCCCCTCCTCTTCTCTTTCTATCTTCCCCCTCCTTTTCCTTTCTCTCTTTGCTCTCTCTCTCTCTCTCTCTCTCTCTCTCTCTCTCTGTCAACCATATGCACATAAAAATTTGAAATAAAAGCTTCTTATTTTTGTATCAGAAATGAAACAAAAAGTTCATACGCGATAACCAGCTCTGCACAAACAGATTCCCCTTCCGAACTGACATCTGCCATGAACACACCTACATAAATCAAAGAATGGAATTAGTCAAACATATTTCTCCCAAAATTATTAAAAAGAACAAAAATATTGTATGTGCAGCTTAGTGCAAAATGACAAAAAGTAAACTTTTAGTGTCAAGCAGCAAAACAATTTACTGCTGAATTTAACTGTGCGTATTTTGCAAATTGAAGAAAAATAAGAAGAAACAGTGAGGAAAGCTTAAGTTGCAGATTTGTGTTTATATTTTGAGAAAACCCACATTATAGCTTTTTGTGGTGCTGTTCACCTGATTACTGGTAAAACGGCCTTGAAATCCACACTATCAGATACAACTCCATTAAGTTATAGCCTCAATAGGTTTTACATTTGCAATTACATATTGGGCGGGGTTAATGAGAAGTTTAAGATACCACTTAATTTTGTTCATCGTTACACATCACTTACTCTTTTTGACCCTCAACACATGCAATTCAAATTTCACAACCTTCCAAAATAATCTATATGCCTTTATTTATTACCCTCAACACATTGACATGTACTCTCAGGGAAGATTTTTATGGACATACGTAAGGTATTAGTGAGTTCGTCGCATTGTCTGTGATTCAAAAAGTGTTCTCTCATATTATTACATCATCGACAGAGTAAGTGTTCTGTAAGATCACCTGATACATGAACATTCAGAACAGCTTTTAACTAAAGATTTCAACCTTTTCTCAAATACTGCTTTTATATTGACATTATTTTCATTTATTTCCTAACTAAGTTGTAAAGACGTGGATATTAAGGATGTGATAGCTATTCTAGGGAACAATTACCGTTGTATTACTGTACCTTGTAGGACTGTTTTGTCCAGGCCAGCTTGAGAACAATATCCTACAATCCGAGTTTTTGTTTTTTGATTTTTGTCAGCGAATCGTCATAGCCTGGTAAATATTCCTGCGTATCTTTTCAGTTCTCAAATGTCGCTATAGCGTATGCTCAGTATCTTTCTAAATCAAAGCATCTTTATTGCTATAATTTGCCTTTAAAGTTCTGGTGTCATTATCCATGTCTCAAACGCTTGCAGAAAGACAGACATGGCTAAGGTTGACTTTGGATCAAAGATTGATCTTTCTGCCTTAACATACAATTCATCCGATATAATGAAACCCAGGTATTTAAGCGATTCAACTGTCTCCACAAATGTTTTATTCACAGTGATGTTACAGATGATGTCTTGTGGGATATTTGTCATGAGTCCTGTCTCCCCTGCACTTATTTCCACTCCAATGTCAGAGATTTCTCATCAAGATCTCACACTAAACGTCTACGTTTCTCTTCGGTCCCAGCGATAGATTGATACAGTCAGCAAACCTGAGGTTTGTTACGTTTTCCTTTAATGGAAACAGCGTCTTCACGGTCTCTAAAAGCCTCTCCCATGATCCTCTCCAGGCATATACTGAAAACGGTTGGTGACATGAGGCACGCTTGGCATACGTCAGCTGTGGGTTGGAAGGATTCACATTCACGACTGTTAAGAAAAACAGCACTGACGGCTTTGTGATGGAAATGCTCCATCACTCAAACGAGCCTGGTGTTGATATTGTGAATACTCATTGTTGACCAGACTGCAGTACTTCATACCCTATCACAAGCCTAACTAACCTCAATGAATACGCGGTATACATCTTGTTGGTGTAATGGATATTTCTAAAAAATGATTCGCAGATTAAATAATTATTCGATGGTCCTGAGCCCATTCCTACAGCCTGATTATTCTCCAGGGATGAAGGTTTATGGCCAAGGTTTTGGCCTGTTTAGCATTACTTTCGGCACGGCTTTGCTACGTTGACTCACGACGCCGATGGTACGATGATTCGGAGCGAGTTGTAGGTTTCTCTTCCTTGGTAGAGTATTATTAACAAGTAACCTTATCCATGTTTTAGGCCACGTTTCTGTGTTCAAAATTTTGTTGCAGACGGTAGCAGGAGCTGTAAATACTGGTTTTTCCCACTTTTTCACTAACTCTGCCGGTATATTTACGATTCCTGCTCGCTTTTCTTCTTTCAGTGACTTGACTGGCGCTTCTACTTCAACGTATAGGAGCGGGAGAGATTAATCTACGCGTTTTTCAGTTGGACATTCAGCACCGCTTGCTCTCCGCATACAGCAGGGTTGTACAATTTTGTGTAGTATTTTCTTCTCTTAGATGTGTCACCTTCCGACAAGCTTTCTTTGTGATGGTTCTCTTTAGGTTCTCTTCGATCTCAAAAAATTAACTTTCAATTATTTCTCCTTTGCATTCTTTATTTCTTCCTGACCTTGTTGTGCTTGTCGAAATTTCTAGGCTCCTTCAGGAATCCCTTTTCCCTTCTTTGTCTCCTTGCGTCATAAAATTTTAAGATTGCCGCTGTGATCCAAGGTTTTGGGGGGCCGTTACTGTTTCCTAAAGATTCAACCAGCTGTTTCGACAACTGAATTGTTGAATGTTTTGACTACTATCTCAACATCTAACTTGTTTTCGAGCTTCAGAGACGAAAACCTTCCTCGAATCATTGTTCGAAACTGTGCTTATACTGCAGTATTTTTGAGGTTTCGGTTACACAATAAATATGAGAATTCCTGTCACGAACAGCTTCACAAAACTCAAAACTCACTGCAAGTTTTTAAATTGATTGTATTGAATGTTATCATTGACTTTTTTCTTTTATTGTTATGTTTTTTCCATAACATTCCTTCACATTTGGTATGGCACGTACCAATGAGCGAAGCAAATTCTTTTAAGTGAGGAGAAGAAATTGGATAAAAACTACCTACTTTTAAACAAAGGGCATTTTTCATTGTGCTAACAAAGTGCTATAAATAACAGTGGAATAACTTTAAGCATTTCACTTCTACAATCACAAAAGAAACACATCCATAAGGGAAAGCAACTAACAAAAACATAAATAATACAAATAAAAAAATGTTGATTTATCATTTGGACCGGGTGTATTTTTGTTTCTTTTTAATCGTGGAAGAATTTGGTATTTTTGTTTAGTTCTCAGACGTCTTCTCCTCAAGGAAGAACAATGTTTAACGTGGTGTAATATTCACCAATTGTACGAATCTCCAACTGCATGGAAGCGATGTTCGCTACATGAAGTAACGTATGAAAAACGTCTGTTGTACTTCACGCCTATACAATTCAAAAAGAAGAACGTTTGTGTCACTTGTTTGACCTCAGATGATGGCAACAATCTATGTGTCAGACATAAATGCTCTGAGATTTTTTGTGTGATCTAAGAACTTTTCTTGCAAATCTTTGCCATTACAAATAAAGAGTTTGCTGTAAGGTGTTGATTTTGAATTTCTTTAGTTACACTTTTTCACAAGAAGAAGAAAATTGTACTGAAACAAAATTTGTTATTACTTCAAATTTTACTAAATTTTAAGATTCTCTTTCTTACACCATCCATTTCAGGTAAAGAAATGCCTGTGTATGTAGCCTGCGTTGCTTGCTCGNAACGTTTGTGTCACTTGTTTGACCTCAGATGATGGCAACAATCTATGTGTCAGACATAAATGCTCTGAGATTTTTTGTGTGATCTAAGAACTTTTCTTGCAAATCTTTGCCATTACAAATAAAGAGTTTGCTGTAAGGTGTTGATTTTGAATTTCTTTAGTTACACTTTTTCACAAGAAGAAGAAAATTGTACTGAAACAAAATTTGTTATTACTTCAAATTTTACTAAATTTTAAGATTCTCTTTCTTACACCATCCATTTCAGGTAAAGAAATGCCTGTGTATGTAGCCTGCGTTGCTTGCTCGATGTTAGCTCTTTATTGGTATAGCCTGTGTCGAATTCGAACCCTGGAGATTACGAGAATGTTCGAATTACAAAACGTTTATGTAATACGTTTTCTCAAAGTCTATAGACTCTGCCTTACTTATGAATAAATGTTTCATAGCCGTTTTCATAATATATGTTATCAGATTTTGTATGACTGCTTAAAATTAAAATATATCAGAGAAAGTGTGAAGGACTTAAACTGAAGAAACTATTAGATACACGTTGGGCAGGTCGCTTTGATTGTGTTAAGAACATTAACAGCAAATGAAGCAAATTATTGATTGCTTAAAGCAGTGCAGTGCAGTGCAGCAAAATCGGTAAAAATGAACAAAGAGCCATTTGCAAGCGATTATGTGATCAGGTTTGGGAACCATTTTTCATTTTATTAAACAATTTTTTAAGCAAAGTTTGTAGTGAATATAAATTACAACTCAAATGTTTTTGTCCCCCAATAATTTGTTAATTGCTTTTAAGGTAATAAATAAAAGTCGCTTGAATGTTCTTGATACGCGTTAGTATATATTCTTTCCAAAAAATTTCAGAGGATTTGCACTCGCCACGGATTAAATGGTAAAGAAAAGGAGGTATCAAAAAGACACAGGCGTACCATGTGGAAGCTAAGAAAATCCTGAAAAATGGATGTGGAATCCTTAAGCTAATCGCATTTCCTCAATTAAGCGTCGACCCTCGAATAAACAGCCTGGTAGGTAAAATCGCCTCCATCACTTATTTGTTTTACTACTTTTACTTGGTTTATTCAATCGACTTTACAAAAGGGTTCTTCAAAGAAAATTGCTGATGCTCTTTTTTACCAACCTATAACAGCAGCTGTATATATGTTAATTACAACAAACCTCGCATTACCGTCCTTTTCCAATGCACAAAAATCAACAAATTCGCAAGTCTTTCACCAGCTGCTTCGCTGAGTGTCTGCTGATCAAGAGTCCCATTACAGAATTGGCCCCAGCCCTGTCAAACTTCAAAATAGTCACTGAGTTTACGACGCTCATTGTTAAACAGGGTATAAATAGCTCAATTAACAATTTTGCACAAAGTGTACTGAACCGTTAACAAAGTAGAAGGGAAAATTTGCGATTGAACATAAGGGTAAATAGGTTCAGCTGATTCCCCTTTAAATTCAGGAATTTGATGAAAATGGTATTAATTTTTAAAATTTTGTATTGACCATACTTTTCATACAAAATAACGGAAAGGATTCGTCAATTAATTCCTTTTTGAATAAAAGATGAAATCGGCGTGGGTTTTGCCAAGTTTTCCGAGGACTTTGTGCATGGAGGCATTTTTGTCAGTTACTCGGCTTTTGTGGACACTGATTATACACAACCGCATACCATATTCTCAAACATTATCGATCGTAGCAATGTATTTACCCGTCTTACCATGCTGAAGGCTCCTTCTTCCTGTGCACGTACTGATGGGCAGGGTTAGTGGTGTTATCATAGATGAAAGTACGGTTGAAAAACGTTTCATAAATTCAAAAATTCCAATACATTTTGATTTTCAGACTGAGGAAAAATTCCCTTTTTTCATCATGTCATACTATGAAATGGGGTCCTGGTCAACATAGTAAAAGTTGCAAAACTCATATGTAGTTTGGACCAGTTCTTTCTAGCCAAAAGGGTTAGGTTCCTCCATCTCGGCTGGATGCAGCTGATAGATATAACATAAATACTGGTGTGATTGTCTCGGAGAAGCGGCTTTTCAGAGAGGAACGTAAAAGAAGCCACAGTAGCATTCTTTATTGATGCCACTAGTATTTACTTGGAAGACGTGATGGCTACATTCCCATTGGAGAAATATTACGCCAAGGATTTCTTCGGCTGTTTTCTATGCCGGATCATAAATGACATCTGCGAAAATTCTTTCTCAATTTTTTCGAAAGTTACTAAATATAGAAAAGGGTTTGTCAACGTGCTGCTTAAAACCTACTATGACCAGTTGGGCTGCCTGAAAGGCTTTGGTGACAGATTTAAAACTGATGGATACTTGGCGATGGTATGAAGTTATCAATATTACTAAGGCGATGTTATATTTATTGGGATCATGTTTCTTATTTTTCTTGATCCTTTTCTTTTTAACCTGATTTCCTTTATTCCAACCCTTTATTGTTAAACAAGGCACCGTAGGCTTAAGGGGGCACCCATCTCTACACTTGCTTTGGGTACCCCACTGCACAATTTGGGATGGGCACCGTAAGTGTTGGATTTTTTTCAACTTTGCATGACCCATTGACCATACCTAACGGGAAACCTGCGGATACCCTTCGAAGACAACATCTTTGGACTGAACTTGTGTAAGTAAACGTGAAATAAGTCACGTCAAAGTTAAAAAAAAGATCATCTTGGCTTTCCCACATTGCATGCACTAATGCAATCTTTGAATTGGAATATTTACAATTCCAAAGCTTTCATTGTCTGCAGTGACCAAAAACCCTCCTTTGCAAGTCAGTTATTATCAGTTTTTGTATATTATATAACTTGTTAGTTTAGTAATTCTTGTAAAAACTCTCATCTTGTACCAGTACTAGGAATATACGACCCTCTTACTAATGCTTTTCCCTTATTGTGTATCAGATACTTGCAGGAGGGTAGTTGTTCTGCTGGCTCGCTCACAGGACCTGCTATTGGGACTGAAATATTATTTACAGTTACCCAAGATGAGGTGGGCCTTCACCTGAGTTATGAATGTGGCTAAATTGGTTGGCAAAATTAAGTTCAAGCTAAAACTTGGTATGGCAGTATTTGACCCACCTACTCCCAGAATTCAACCACTGGCAACTTTTTCTGAATTTTCAACGGCACTCCTTTGGAATTGCGATACTGCTCTTAACCAGCAAGTGGTGTAAAACCCCTACTTCAAATCTGATCCTCCTCCTGCCACATTTCGACTACTTATTTCTTTCAAACTTCAACAAATTGATGTTTGAAATGTGATACTTGTGCTTTCTTTACTGAAGTAAAACATTGAGTTGCGCACGGTAATAATTGTAACAAATAATTGTAACTGCTAATTCCTTTTTTTACGATTTGTAGCTAAAACATTAGGTCCAGCAGATTGCAAATGTAAAGTTCGGTCAAGAAAATATACTTTTTGAAAATATATCTATAAATTGTTGTCAAAAGTGAAATGGAACCCACGCCCACATTCGTGGACCAGAAACCTTTTAACAACCTTGAGTCTGGCGACTTATACGGCTCGGCCATTCTGACACACTTTTTAAGCGGTGGATTATTACTCAAATAACGAAGTTTTGTTTCATAAGCAACATGTAATTACTTAATTACTAATTAGTTAATTGAGATGCCCAGACGTATAATTAATTAAAAAATTACGCATTTTGCCAATGCATATCCATAGCAAGTTTTGTTGCGATAGCTTTAAAAACCAGCCCGTGTGCCAAACAAAGGGCTTAATGAACACCAATCACCATGTACAGGATGGAACATGGATTTGATTTGGGCGGAAAAACGGAACCAGAATACTGGCCTGCCTGACTCGCTTCGCTCGCCAGCAGGGAAAATAATTGTATCTTAGTCAGCTTTGTTAAAATTCAGTGGTGCAACAATTATAAATTGCTGTAGTGCTTTTAGGAGTTAAGGGCAATCTCGGCTAAAATATGTAAATGAAAAGAGTAAAAAAATTCCCTTCACCTGCATATTAATTCAATTAATATCTTGTCAAAGTCAAACAACCAAACAATGAAACACAACATAACAAACGGGAAAAACAACTGTTGTCGAATTATTTTTAGTCGTCTTGGCTGACATTTGAAAAAACAACAAAACTAAGCTGGTCTGAGGAAACATAAAAAAAGTGCAGCAGTACACCACATATGTTATTTCATCTCGATAATTGACCAACTATTCCCGAGACTACAGCAACATTGTCAGCAAGGTCACAATAAATAGCGATAGGGTTTTCAGAAAAAACGATCTGCACCAATGCTTTCTCGCCATTTTACACCATGTAATAATCTGGATGAAGTTGAATATCAGTTACATTAAATAGTGTCGGGTACACCTTGGTGTTGCTAGTTTTTGACACACAAAAGGCTAAGCTCCATTACACACATTTGCTAAAAGTTGAAATTTGCAAAACTAGCATAATAATGCTACCTTACGTTGTCCGTTTTCTGCATTTTCGGTGCTCTCTCTTTGCAGGACCGCATTTCGTCCCACCGCAGGAATTTTTTTGCTTGACAAGAAAGGATCTATTTTGACGGCCATTGCAATAACAGACAGACCAACGTGACCACTGATCTTTGCAGTTCACTGGACAACACTTCCTGTTGCATCTCCTTTGCTCTGTCAACGCATTTGGACAACGTTCACCACAGCCTTGAGTCCTTGTCTTCGTTTTCCTTCGGATCTGTATTCCCTTTGATCCACATGTTGCAGAACAGGATCCATACATAGACCACGCTGTAACAATACAATTATATGGGCAACATCGAGTATTGCACACCCTAGTTTCGCTTAAATGCTTGCTGCAATATCCTCCACAGGTAGCATGCCTCACAATACGGCGTCTCCAGACCATTGTACCTCCTCCGCAAGATCTTGAACAGCTGCTGGCCGGAGACCACTGGGAATATGCACAATTATGAGGCGAACATGAACGTCGTCTTCGTCGTCGGCGACGGCGCCAAATTGATTCTGTCTCAGTGCAAAGACATATCACCAGCAGAGTTACAATGAAAATATTTAGTTTTTGCATTCTTCAATTTTCACTTTAGCTTTCACAAACTGCACACCTCACAATACGTGCGTTTGAGAGCTTGCTGGTTGTTATGTCTCCTGCCTGACGCTTCTGCCTTTCTGTCAGTCGCTTCAAAATGGAGCTTTACTTGTTTTCGAGTATTTGATGGGTCTTCCCGCAGCAGGCTTTTAAACTGATGTTCCTATTTCTGATCATTTGAATCCAGAAAGACGCCAAGTGCACCTTTTTGAAGTCCTTTCAACTGCATCCGTTTGAGCTCATGAAAACAAGACGTGCTCAACTTCACAATGCAGACGGAGAGCGGATTGTAATTGTTATGCACACCAGATTAATTTGATTTGAAGACAGACGCAAATTCGTACTAATTGTTACAGGAAAAACAAACTGCAGGATTTCAGAAAAATAAAACTGACATTAGTCTTCAGCAACAAATCGCCGGGTATTTTCAAGTTCTTAGAAAGGCTGCAGTAATTTTATTTACGAATGTCCTGGGTATGACGTTAAACTGCACCCGGCAGCAGGACCCTAGTTCGGGAGTTCTGGGGTTTTGAGGAGAATGTCACTACCTCTTAACTGCTGTTGTGCTGGGTCACCCTTGGGCAAGGTGTAGCACCCAAATACCTCCCTCACTGGGTTACATGTCCCAAGAGGCCACCGGCCTAGGAGTTTCGCTTTCGCTGCCTTGCGAATAGGTATTGGGTTACCAAAGGCTAGGTGCACCGCCGAGAACTGTGCTGCCGTCAGGCCTTGCCAGCCGGGTTAAAGAACAGGCAAATCACAAAAATGAATCTCGACACTGATTCTCCGAACATGGCTAGGGCGTACCCCGTAAGCGACGCACAGTGTCGGCCCCCGGGCGCTGTGAATAGGGAGCAAGGGGTACCGCAAAGGCCCCGATTGCGGCTAAAGAAGCTAGGGAAGACGAAGCGAATGCGAGTGGGAACATGGAACGTTGGTAGTATGACAGGAAAAGGCCGTGAACTGGTTGACGTCATGAAAAGGCGGAAGATGGATATATTGTGTGTCCAAGAGACTAAATGGAAGGGTGACAGATCAAGGGAAATAGGAGAGGGGTTCAAGCTGATCTACTATGGTGTTGACAAGAGGAGGAATGGTGTAGGAGTAATTGTAAGTGAGGACATTAAAGCCGATGTGGTGGAGGTGAAAAGAGTAAGTGGAAGAGCTATGAGTGTTAAGATTGCCACAGAGGAAGGAATGCTCAACGTGGTAAGCGCATATGCTCCCCAGGTAGGATGCTCAGACTATGAGAAGGAGGCTTTCTGGACAGAATTTGAGGAGACTGTGAGAGGTATAACAGCTACAGAAAGGATCATTATCGGAGCAGATCTCAATGGGCATGTGGGCAGGAACGGAACAGGCTTCAGAAGGCACCACGGGGGGCAAGGATACGGAAGTCGGAACACCGAAGGAAGGAGGATATTGGAATCCGCTGAGTCGCTGGACCTTTTCTTTGCAAACACTGGGTTTGAGAAAAGAGAAGAGCACAGAATTACATATTGCAGTGGAGGGAACAGCAGCCAGATCGACTATCTCGCAGTCAGATGTAGGGACAGAAAGGAGGTTTGCGACTGCAAGGTGATACCTGGAGAGCCTGTAGTAGGCCAGCACCGCCTTGTAGTCATGGACCTGAAGATACGCAGGAAGAGGAAGAAGCAAGTGAGGAGACCAGGCAGGTTGAAGGTTTGGAAGTTGAGGGAAGCAGCAACTGCGGAAGAATTCAAAACTGCGGTGCTTCAGAGGAAAGGTCAGGGAGGAGCGAACAGCGGGGAAGAAGAATGGAGGAAGATGAAGTCCATCCTGGTGCAGGAGGCTACTAGGGTATGTGGAAGGAAGAAATGCACGAAGCCGACAGTTCGGGATACGTGGTGGTGGACAGATTCGGTGCAGGAGGCAATTGAAAAGAAGAAGGAGGCTTATAAAGCAATGAGAAGATCCCAAACGGCGGCCTCTGTAGAGACATACAAAGTGTGCAAAAGGGAAGCCAAGAGGGTTGTGGCGCGAGCGAAAGCAGAGAGCTGCAAGGACTGGTATGCAGAACTGGAGACAGTAGAAGGGCAGAAGAAGGTGTTCCGAATTGCAAAAGCACGCGAAAGAGCAAAGGGCGACACAGGGGATGTTACCCTGATTAAGGACAAGGATGGAAACATGCTCTCGGAAGATTCCGCGATCAAAGGGAGGTGGCAGGAATACTTCCAGGAGTTACTGAACACGGAAAATGACAGGGAAGAATTGGAAGAAGTGGCTGTAGTGGAAGGTCCAGAACCCCAGATCACAGCAGAGGAAGTAAGAAGGGCATTGAGTAGGATGAAGGAGGGAAAAGCTGTGGGCCCAAGCGAAGTGTCAGCTGAGATGTTCAAGGCATTGGGCGAGGAAGGGATACAGTGGCTTACAGAGCTCTTCAACATGCTTCTCACAGAAGATGCCATACCTGAGGACTGGTGTCAAAGTTGGCTGATCCCGATATACAAGCAGAAAGGGGACATCCTGGAATGCAACAACTACAGAGGAATAAAGCTGCTTGAACACGCAATGAAAGTATATGAGAGAGTTATTGATAATAGGCTGAGAAGTAAGGTAGTTATTGATGAAATGCAGTTCGGGTTCATGCCAGGGAAAGGAACGACAGATGCCATATACATCATGAGGCAGAAGCTGGAGAAGGCACTTGAAGGGAACGAGGCCACCTACCTCTGCTTTGTCGACCTGGAGAAGGCCTACGATAGAGTACCGAGAGAGGTGATTAGCTGGTGTTTGCGAAAGAGAGGCGTGACAGAGAAGATGGTTCGCGTGGTCAAAAGCCTGTACCACAACTGTACAACATCCGTACAGTACGCGGGCGAAAACACGCAGCCTTTCCAGATAGGCGTAGGGCTCCACCAAGGATCAGCCCTGAGTCCTTTCCTGTTTGCCCTGGTCATGGATACTGTGAGTACGACGGCAAGATGCGGCATTCCGGAGGAGCTTTTGTATGCGGATGATCTGGTGGTAACAGCCAAGAGCAAGGAAGAGCTGGAGCGAAGGGTACAGTTGTGGCAGAGAGAGCTGGAGAGCAAGGGACTGCGAGTTAACAGTAAGAAGACAGAGGTCATGGTGTCCAGAAAGGAAAGAGAAGATGTGAGCATCAGAGATACCAAAAACGAGGAAATAAGCCAAGTGAGCCAATTTTGTTATCTAGGCTCAGTGCTGTCAGAACAGGGTGGGTGCCGGGAGGATGTAAGCGGAAGGATTAATAAAGCATGGAAGAAGTGGAGGGAAGTCAGTGGGGTTGTCTGTGACAAACAGATGCCCCTGAAGTTGAAAATCAAGATCTATACAGCAGTCATACGACCTGTGTTGCTGTATGGTTTGGAGACGGCTGCACAGAGAAAGGCGGAAGAAAAGGCCCTGGAGGTAGCAGAGATGAAAATGTTGAGGTGAATAGCTGGTATCTCGCTCCTTGAGCACCGGACAAACGCAGACATCCGAAGGTTTGTCGGAGTGGCAAACATCTCCAACAAGGCAAGGGAAGCAAGGTTGAGGTGGTATGGACATGTGATGAGGAGGGATCAGGAGAGTGCCATTAAACAAGTGTGGCAAGCACCAGTTCAAGAAAGAAGGAGCAGAGGCAGGCAGAGGCTCAGATTGGGAGATGTGATCAAGGAAGACATGAGGAAAGTAGGAGCGAAGCCAGAGGACTGCATAGACCGCCAAAAGTGGCGGAGACAGTGTCGAGCGGCCGACCCGTCCTAGTGATGGAACAAGACCGCAAGGAAAAGAAGAAGTAATTTTATTTACGAAATCTTTTCAGCCAGTGTTTTCAACAGCACCTTCTTGAAAAGAAATGCCGTGTGATTTTACAACAAAATAAAACCAACAAAAGCAAGTGACCAAGAAATAAAGTGAGAATTCAACAAATACAGAAGCTGGCGTCTTTTGTTGTCTTGTGGGGGGAGATGGATCTGTCAATACAGATAAGGTTTACACTGCTGATGCCAAGTTCAACAGTATCTAGTTTAACAGCAACTAGTTTTCAAAAATTGTATTAGCTCGACTTTTTAGAAAAACTAATCTGACAAATGCACGGGTACCCAAAAAACAAAACACGATGCGTCTGAATTCAAAGAAAGGAACAAAAGAATCAAAACAGAGGTCCCGGAAGTTAAACAAAATGTGGAAAAAAAGGGCCAAACAGAACAAAAGAAATGACAAAAAAATTTCAGATCCAAGTTTGCTCCACAATACGGAAACTAGATAACTTTGGCAAAATTAAAGGACATAATTGACGGCTGGTGCTATGACGTCATAGAAGGGCATGGGGCACACTGGGTCAACTTCAACAACACAATGTGCTAGCTACAGCGTAGTTCTATACCTGTATACTACGTTCATCACATGTGGGAAGAAGAATAAGTGCCTCAAGACTGGAAAAAGGGTATGTAGTAAAGTTACCAAAGAAGGGAAACCTGCCCCACTGTTAGAATTACAGAAGAATAATGTTGCTTTCTGTTTCAGGGAAGGTCTTCAACAGAGTTCTACTAGAGAGAATGAAAACGGCTGTTGACAATTGGCTCAGAGATGAGCAGGCAGGTTTCAGGAACGAAAGTTCTTGCACTGACCAGATCGCCACTCACCATCATAGAGCAGTCTTTTGAGTGGAACACCTCACTGTATGTGAATTTTATACACTTCGAAAAAGCTTTTGATAGTTTAGACAGACAGACACTATGAGGGTTGATGGCGCATTATGGGATTCCACAGAAATACATAGCTATCATAAGGAACACCTACGAGGGTATGGCATGCCAGGTCCTTCATAGAGGTACTACAACAGAGAAATTTAGCATCAAGACTGGAGTTAGAAAGGGATATCTCCTCTCCATATTCCTCTTCCTTTTGGCAATTGACTGGATAATGAAGGAGTCAACAAAGAACAAAAGGAATGGGATTTAGTGGACCCCGTGGCATCAGCTAGACGACCTAGATTTTGAGGATGGTATTTTTCTACTATCACACACACATCAACAGATGCAAGACAAGCCTTCAACCTTGGAAGCCAATGCATCAAAAGTTGGACTGCAAATAAACAAGGACAAGACAAAGGTTATGAGAATAAATGCAAAGAAACAATGACAACATTAGGTTAACAAGCGGGGATATAGAAAAGGTTAGGTCATTTACTTATCTGGAAAGAATAGTAGATGAGACCGGCGGGACCCAACAAGACATCAAGACACGAACAACTAAAACAAGGACAGCGTTCAACCTCCTCAACAAAGTGTTGCGGTCAAGAGAGATAGCTAATAAAACAAAGCTCAGGATCTTTAACTCAAATGTGAAATCTGTACTGATGTATGAAACTTGGCGCACTACAAAGGTGACAGACAGACAAATCCAGTCATTCATCAACAGATGTTTCGGACAGATCGTGAAAATTTTGTGGCAAAACCGTATTAGCAATCAGGACCTATGGGAACGAACAAGTCAGCTTCCTCCACCACTACAGATAAGGAAAAGGAAATTGAAATGGATCGGGCAAACCTGTGTTTATTCCTGTTCCTTCATCTCCTTTTTTACTGTTCTTTATCCTGTCTCTTTGTGTCGGCCTCTGTTCTCCCCGTCTTCTTAGGCAGACTGAAGGGCAACTGTTGACAAAGACTTTGGTGACATGCGGAGCATATGACCTATCGATCTCCATCACTGTCTCTTGACTTCTTTGGTAACAGGTTTGGAGTCAGATCTCTTGAAATGTTAACTATTAGAGATGGTCTTGGGCCAGAGGATGTTCAGTATCCTTCTAAAACATCTCTTCTGAAAGACTTCTAGTTTGTAGCTAATTGTCTTGGTCATCTTCCACGACTCTCCATCAGACAGGAGTTTGCTTAGCACATTGCTTTTGAAAAGTCTGACCTTAGTTTTCACACTGATATTTTTGGCTCTCCAGGTGTTTCGTAGTGCTGAAATAGCTTGGATGGGCTTTAAAATGGGCTGCCTTATTTCATCGTCAGTGTCTCCAATCTTAATCATCTATGACTCTAGATAGATGGTTTTTCACTTCTTCTTATCTCCTCTTAATTTTGTGTGACAGGTGGATTTGTCCTCTTATTCATCCACATATACTTAGTGTGTTGGCAAGGCTAGCCCTGAGGCCAATTTTTCTTGCTGTGTCTGCCATGGCATTAGTCTCTGCCTGTATATCCTTGTGTCGGCGTGCAGGTAGTACAACATTGTTAGAATATCCAGGTCCTCCAGACAACTAGTAAAGTTGCAACGAAGACCCCTTCCTTTTGTACCGATAGTCGTCTTCATGATCCAATCCATGCTAAACACAAAGATAAAAGTTGGGAGGTTGTATCTTTGCTTCACACCTGTGTTGACTCTAAAGACGCTATATAGCTCGTTGTTGCAAATAAGCTGTGACGAAAGGCCTATTTACAGCATATCTACTGTTCATAAGCGTTTGAGAAATACCATGATGGGGGAGTATCTTTCATAAGGATTCTCTGTGGATACTGTCAAATGCTTTCTCTAGATCGATAAAGTTGACATACTGTGGTGGATTCCAATCTTTGCCTTGCTCCAGGATTTGCCGTATTGTGAAGAAGTGGTATGATCAAGACCTACCCAAATGGAAGCCTGCCTGTTTGTAACGGATCCAAGTGTCTGAAAGTCTCCTGTGTATGATCTTGCTAAAGACTCAGAAGCACGATTCCTAGCCAGTTGTTGCAGTCTGAAAGGTTGCTCTTCTTGGGAAACTTTACAATCAGATTAACCTTCCAGGCATCAGGTAATGATTGTTTCTCCGGTATTATCCTGAAAATCTCAGTTAGCAGTACTAAGATCTCTTTCTCCTTTGATCTCAACATCTCAATTCCGGCCGTTTTTCAATTTTTTAATGTTTTGATTGCTGTCTTGACCTCTTCAACAGTTAACAGCTTGATGCTGAAGTTCAAGTCTTCTTCCGTTGGTGGTATAAGTTCTGATCTCTTTAGGTTCTGGTCTGTTCAAAACACTTTCAAATGTGCTCTTTCCATTGCCATCACCATCTTGTCCTCTTCACTGGAAATGTGGATGCCACACTAGTCCTTTATAGGGCGTTTCATAGGTGCCATAATTTTCAAGATTTCAAGTCCTGTCTTGCAGCTGCCTTTTCACCCTAGACAGTCTTTCTACATACTCCTTTGTCATTTTTGATCAGCTTCTCAATTTCTTTGTTCACCTCAAAGTATTTCCTTCTACGTTTTTTGTTAATTCTTTAAAATATTGTAGACACAATTTTCTGTTCCACTTTTTCCCTCTCGTTGACTTTTTGCCATGTTTTTGGACCCATCCACTCCTCCTTTCTTTTCTTTCCGAATTCCAGAACTTTCGATTTTCTCTAGGGGTTCGGTTGAATTTGTTAACGCCCTTCTCTTGTTATTTCTATAGAATTCTGAATTTTCTGTTAACCAGAATGTGGTGGATCTGGTTCTTGATTTTCTCATCCGATGATATCGACGTTGTCCTATGTATATCTTGGTGTTTGAATGGTGTTCCGTCTATGACCAAACATTTTCTTTTGCGAGGTCACACATGGATTCTCCGTTGATGTTGATATCTCCACAACCGGTCTGTCCGTGAAAAGCTTTCTTTTTCTGTTCACATGGCCAAGTTTTGCATTCATGTCTCCAATGACTATCGCCATTTCATGCAACTTGACTTCATCTGTTGCAGCTTGAAGTTGTCTGTAGAAGATGCCTTTGTCATTTTCCTCCGCATCTTTAGTTGGAACATAACACACTGTTACAGTTAGCTTGGTGTATTTAGAGTTGAATCTGGACTTCATAAGTGAAAGTTCCATTAGCTTCCACTCCAACAAGGTCTTTTCCATCTCACTGCTAACGATTAGGGCAACTTCCTCTATGTGCTGGTTGTCTGGTCTTTTCTGAGTACAGTATTGTGTGGTTAGATGCTAGCTGTTACCAAGCGATGTAACCTACTAAGGCGTATTGCTGGCAATCGGTGGGGTGCTGATTTCTCGACTTTGAAATCATCTGCTTTGGCCTTGTGTTACTCTGCTGCCGAATATTGTTCTCCTGTTTGGAGCCAAAGCCATCACTGCAATAAAGGTGATGTTGCACTTAATGAATGCTTGAGACTAGTGGGTGGTTGTATAAAATCGACTTCAACTGATGTTCTTCCTATTCTTTGTGGTATTGAGCCTGCCGACTTAAGAAGAGATAAAAATATATTGAATTTATATAATCGTGTGCTATCAGAGGAAAGGCACATTCTTGAAAAATTGGTTGAATATCCACTTACAAACAATAGGTTGAAGAGCAGAGTTCCACTTTCGAATCGCATGCACCTTTTAGCTTCCACCATAAACGATACAGCATCTGTCAAATCTTGGGCTGCTAATGTGTGGAAACAGCGATGGAGTAATACAGACAACCAGCTTTCCCAATTTATTCCTGAACCTACGGTGAAACCTCCAGGACATGACCTGAAGCGTGAACAATGGGTGCTCTTAAATCGATTACGATCTGGATATGGACGATATGCCGATTTCATGCATAGAATTGGTCTAAGGGACAATCCATTTTGTCGTTGTGGTGAAATTCAATCCCATCAACACGTATTGATTTGCCAACTGATAGGTATTCGAGGTGATATCAAACTGTTGATGAGGACTTCCATTTGTGGCTCAATGACAATGTCTTAGATATTTAGCATTTTTTTGTTGATCATACGCATATATATATATATATATATATATATATATATATATATATATGCTAGCTTCTTTTTTTCATCTCCTGTCCATCTTGGTTTACTAATTCCCAACCAGTCCAAGCCATACGTATTAAACTCCTTCTCGATTTGGGCCAGCTTTCCTGTTTAATACAATGTCCGATCATATCAGCATGCCAGTCTGGTCTTCTTTTTCAGATTCAGGAAATCCACCGTCTGGCTCCGAGCTACCCGTTGGGCTTGGCTGTCATCCATCATCTCTCCGGTCTCCTGGCGTGCTTCTTTACCATAACCATGAGTTAAAATTTGATTTCTGGTACTGGTTTCTGTGACTTGAGCTTTTCTACCATGTGGGGCTGTCGGCCCCACGTTTTACACTCCTCTTTCACCAGAGCTTAGGGCGGCAGAAGACGCGTAAGAGGTTCCAAGTGGTACAATGTGTTCTTCATATACATACATACATATATACATATATATATATATACATATATGCATCTATATATATTTGAAGAACAGAGCAAAATATAGGCAAGTTAAACCAGACGAAATATTTGTTGGCCAAAGTGACATGCTTAGAAAACACTTCTGATTAAATAAAACACATGCTTGGAATATTGTATTTTGCCTGCAAGCAAAAAACAAAATTGCATCTATAAATTTAATTGTACTAATAGGGTTCATCTACCTTCAATCGAATAATTCCTTTTATTATGACGATGCAATATTTGATGACCTTGAAAAAGATATTAATATTTCGTAAAACAAAGGCTATAAAATCTTGATAGTGGGGACCTTTAATGCAAAAAGAATAGACCATTACGATTTTGAAGAATTCGACGGAGACTTATCAAACTGTTTCGACATTGAGGAGGACCAATTACACACCTGAAGCAATTTACAGCATCAACAAAATAAAGCAAGTGGATATCCCACTGGCAAGAACACTACAAGGTAGGGGAAAACATTCATGGCAAAAATTTGTTAAATAGGTAGAAATACAGTGACGTATTTATCATGAATTGTAGGTTAGGAAGTCACAAGGAAAACATGCCCGGATAAAATTTTACTTGAATATCCCATAGGCAGTGAAGGACATAGAGAAGGAAATAGAAGCGAGTGGCGACTGAGGATGGACTTAAGATGTACAAGCGACGCAACAATCAACTGAGGAAGGAAACTGATAGAGCAAAAGACAAATGGCTAACTGAACAGTGTATTGAGATAGGGAAGTTGGAGTGAAATAGAAAGATAGATGTAATGTATCGAAAGATAATTAGCTTACAGCAACAAGCACAGGAAGGAAGGAGAAAACAACAGTCATGAGCCGCAATGGAAAACTGCTGACAGAGATGAGAGACATCAAGAACAAATGGAAAGACTACATTGGAGAGTTGTATAACCGGAAACAAAAAATGCGAGTGTGGAGAAGAACAGAGAAAGTGAAATGGACCGACAAACTAAGTAACACGGAAGTCCTCAGACAAGTAACTGAAACGCCTCAGCTACTGGAAGTGATCAGGAAGAGAAAGAAGCTGTGGATTGGCCATATTCGAAGGCATGACGGCTTGTTAGGAACAGTCCAGGAAGATAGAATGGAAGGAAAGAGACCTAGAGGAAGAGGATGATGATGTGCTGAATGACATCAAGAATGGAATGACGTACGCCGAGAGGAATAGAAAAGCAGAAGACCAAAAGGAGTGAAGAAAAGGTCATGAGAGACAAACCTCTTTCTGAAAACTCGTTGAAGAAATGACATCATAGTTTATCTTGGGAATGAGATCTGCTTCACAAAGTTTCTTTGCAAACAATTGTCAGCAGATGTTGTGTCGATGAGGTGAGCTCAGAAGAATTAGTTTTTGGAGAAGTTTCATCACAACCTGTGATTGTAAAAGTTCATCATGGAAAGTGACTTGAACCGTCTTGTAGACGAAATGGGGTTTGCTCGATACGAAGCAAAAATGGCACTCGATGATGCTTCAGGAAATGTAGAGTTGGCAATTGAGAAATTATTGGCAGGCGAATACAATCCTCCTCCCTACTCCTGCCAAGATGTTGGGTGCCTCACCGGATGCTAAATCAGTACCACCATCCCAAGAACAAAAGTATATGGTGAGTCGAGAAATCCTTGAGTAAACTTGCCATTCTGTTCACACAAGTAACAAAACATCTGTGTTAGTGTTTTTACTTAGTTCCCCCCTATTTTATAGAAATTAGAATATGTATTATTGTCAGTCGTCGCAAGAGAAAGTAACAACCAGTACCAGCCTGCTGATTTGTCCTCAAATTCTGTAATACACAGAAAAGCATCTGTTGTAGCGCTATTACACTATTTATCATTCTACGACATTTAAGTCCAGCTTCGAGGGTGATAAACTGACAAGTAGTTAACTGGACCGTCAAAAGGCTAAGCTAGTAACTTAATTCCAAGTAGGCCTAATTAGTTGAATTTTGAAATGTTTAATATTTTTAAATGTGCCCTGGGAAAATGTGAATACACCGGAGCTAGACTTAGATTTGGTAATTACTCATATGCGCTGATCCGTGCAATTTTAATCAGCATTTTGTGAATTTGAACTTAAATGTAATGATAAAAATAATAAAAACTATCACAATAAATACATACGATGAAAGACGGCATTTAGGTGATATGAAAATAAGTGCCTCTGAGTGGTTTATTTGTCAGCATCATAAATGCAATGTTTGAACATGATACAATTTTCAGACCACATATAAATACAGGAATGGAAACAATACTGTAAAAGCTAGAAGAATGAAAAATTGGGATGTTGAGTTGTTATTAAAACAGGAGTAGTATTACTCTTTCTTGTGGCCGGAACTCAAGAGGGGAAAAAGTGTCTTTGTAATAACTTGCAAATTTAATTGTACAAGAAATTATGAGGGAAAAAAGTACTTGTCAGATTTACCATACATATATACTGGTACCATAGATTGCAGTCTTTTAAAATGATCTACAATAGGCTCAGTTGGTTATTGTATATAATTTTACTGATTTGCTGCTACATCAGAATTAACAATTGTGTACTCACACTTGATTATTTCAGCTCTCTTGCTTCCACTGCTATACATCTATTGCAAACCAGAAGCTGTTAGATATGTGGTAAGCTGTACAAGTTGTGATGGTTTTAGAGTTGTTACCTGTCTTTCCAGGTGCAAATGGTGAGCTTCTTTGGCAGCTAAACATCTACTTCTGATGTTAGTACCAGGTTTTTTATATCAAACTTACCTTCTATTGATTGATCTATAATTGTGTATTGAAATGTTATCATTGTGGTGTGTATATCCAGGTCAGAGCCCTCATCCAATCATAAGTACAGGGCCGACCTTCCCACTGAATAACAACTTCCTGATAATATTGAATGAGAGGATATAGAAGTGTAAAAAAGTGCAAGACTGGGCCCAAACCAGTAGGTATTCTTATTGCCACATATACTGGCTTGAGTCCATTTCTATATTAACATGAAATTTTGATTGAATATCATTCTTTGCCTTTTTAACAAGTGTTTAAGAATTTTAGAGTTAAGTGAAACTTGCCAGACACTGAAGCCTAATAAATGTAAAAAAACCCTGATTTTAGTGATCATCCTACTTCTGATATTTTGAAGTGCTTTTCTGTCTGAGAACTAGACAAAAGTTTTATTTTGAAAGTTTTTATATTCTGCAACATTTGCTTTCTCAATCATCAGGTATCAAATTTATTGCTTTGATGAGATTGCAAAAGTTTTCTTTTCTTTTTCTTTGAACAATGCTGTAAACAACCAGAATTTTGTGGTCAAATCATCTATATTTTCTTCTGAGTTATGTTTTTCTCCTTTAAGTCCTACTTCAGAGCAAATGCCAATAGGTTTGAATATATGTAGTAATAAAGATTTCCAATGCTCCAATACCAAGAACTACTGTTGGTTAAAGTGATGACACTGAAAATGCTAAAACATCCAACAACACAAGATCACTATTTCAAAAGAGACCTTGTGGCATCAAGGTCAAGATATTGTAACAATGAATGCCTGAGTGAGCTTTTACCACATCAGTATAAAAAAAAAAGCAACATTCTGAAATTCAATAAAATGTAAAATTCAAATCTCTTTATTTACACATTACAACATATTATTTTTCAATTTACCTTTTATCTATGTTCTTGGTCTAGCAATTTGACCTGCAGGTTGAACAGAAATTTATAGTTACCATGGCTTTAATACTTTATCAAGTGATCAACATTTCACCTATTGAGGTTGGGTTTTTTACCATGCTCCATTGACTCCTACAATTTTAATTTTCTTCTCTAGCTATAGTTTAAATTCCAAAATGCATTGCTCCATATATTTAAAAGTTGAGTAATATTGGAATTTTCAACACTTTGATCTTCTTTTAATGCCCAAAACCCAAGTTTCCATTAATTTTAGTGAGACATGGACTGTTCACTTTTATTTTAGCTTTTTCCATACATATCTAGTTTTTTATGCATTTTTTTCAAATCAAAAATGATAGGTAGCCTTTAACTTTGTCACCCACAAATGATATATAAACAATTGTCAGCAAAAACTATTAAAGGATCAAGCCACAAACCCTCTTACCCTCAACATTGTACTGGATTTATGCTGCCTCTGTGTCTGCTTGATACCAAAGATACTAAAGTTTTCACTGCAATGTAAACCAGATCTTAAGCTGTTAAAGCTGCAAAGCTTTTATGGTATATATATATATTTATTTTTTTTTAAAGAGCCCCACTCAGTATCTTACTTGCCACAATAGATGCAAATGTTATAAATGATTTATTGTGGGTTATTGTGGGCTTCTGCAATAAATAATATATTTAAATATGAGGATCAGTGTTTCAATCACTTTTACTTTTGATTTCAGTCACCTTTTTGAAAGTGATATATTGAGCTTCTAAATTGGTATTGACTGTTACTTAGGGTGCTTGTTGCCAAAAGAGAGGTTATATATCTTAAATAAAATGCCTAACTATATGTCAAATATACTCTTTTTAATTTTTCTCTTTTTTGTCATATATTTTTGTAGTATTATTGTGTTTTGTCATATTACTGATTGTTTTTTATTTGTCAGGTGCTGATTAAAAGTTTCAGCAAAAAACATTTTGAAAAAGTAAATGAAATGCAAATTATATGTTGTGATGTTATGCAAAAGTATTTTTTACTTTTTTCAGGATGAAAGTAATCAGACAAAAGGTTTATACCCATTGCTTCCTTCAAATCCACCACCATATTCAACAGCACCAGTTAACACAGCAATAAGGGAATGGGAACAGGGCTCTGGTTTGAATTTTTTTAGGTGTGATGAGATCTCCTTTGAAAACAATGATGTACGATGTTC